>JACEEZ010012423.1:255000-265000 GCA_016584305.1 Chionoecetes opilio | reverse complement strand
TAGAGATCTTAATAGAGGAATAGAGATCTTAATAGAGGAATAGAGATCTTAATAGAGGAATAGAGATCTTAATAGAGGAATAGAGATCTTAATAGAGTAGAGAAGAGAGGAATAGGGATCTTAATAGAGGAATAGAGATCTTAATAGAGGAATAGAGATCTTCATAGAGGAATAGAGATCTTAAAAGAGGAATAGAGATCTTAATAGAGTAGAGAAGAGAGGAATAGAGATCTTAATAGAGGAATAGAGATCTTAATAGAGTAGAGAAGAGAGGAATAGAGATCTTAATAGAGGAATAGAGATCTTAATAGAGGAATAGAGATCTTAATAGAGGAATAGAGATCTTAATAGAGTAGAGAAGAGAGGAATAGAGATCTTAATAGAGGAATAGAGATCTTAATAGAGGAATAGAGATCTTAATAGAGGAATAGAGATCTTAATAGAGGAATAGAGATCTTAATAGAGGAATGGAGATCTTAATAGAGGAATAGAGATCTTAATAGAGGAATAGAGATCTTAATAGAGGAATAGAGATCTTAATAGAGTAGAGAAGAGAGGAATGGAGATCTTAATAGAGGAATAGAGATCTTAATGAGGAGTAGAGAAGAGAGGAATAGAGATCTTAATAGAGGAATAGAGATCTTAATAGAGTAGAGAAGAGAGGAATGGAGATCTTAATTCCCTCGGTCTTGTTTTTCTGTATCTCTGCCAATGAAAAGTGATGAAATTGTCTACGAACATGTTTTTACCAATTTGCTGTGTATGTATGTATCGGTCCTGTAGAGGGAATTCTTATGGAAGCAAAGTTATTCAGCTTGATGAGTCCTATTAAAGGCTGTAATCAGTACATTAACTTTTTGAGAAAATGTGTTATGTGAAAATGAAATACGAAAAGAAAAATGTGAAAATGATGTCTATGTGAAAAACCCATATACGTCATTTTCTTAATACATAACTTAAATTTCAAATTAAATAGACTTTAATTCAAATGAAAGGTCCTCGTCTGCTTTGTATTTATTAGTCCATACATTTCATCGTGCGCCTCATAGTTTTGGAGTTATTTAGAGAATATGATTTCTTGCCAAAATTCCTAGGCGTTCTGCAGATTATCAAAAAAAAATCGAAAACTCAGATTTGCATGAAAACTTGTTCAATACAGTTTTTGGTTATGGTGAACACGAGTTTGGAGACAGTTTTGTGATTAGCACAATTGTAGCCCCTGTCTCACCCTACGTCTCCTTATACAACTCATGGCAACAATCATAACCTTCTCATTCCTTATCCTCTCCCTCCTTATCCTTATCCCTTCCTTTTTCCTCCTCCCTTTCTATCCACACACACCTTCCCCATCACCCTATTTCCCCTCATCGCTCCAATCCCTTTATTTTTTCTCCCTTTCTATCCACTTTTCCCCTTCTTTTTCCTCCTTCCTTTCTATCCACTTTTTTTCCTCCCTTTCTATCCACTTTTCCCCCTTCTTTTTCCTCCTCCCTTTCTATCCACTTTTCCCCTTCTTTTTCCTCCTCTCTTTCTATCCACTTTTTCTCCTCCCTTTCTATCCACTTTTTCCCCTTCTTTTTCCTCCTCCCTTTCTATCCACTTTTCCCCTTCTTTTTCCTCCTCTCTTTCTATCCACTTTTTCTCCTCCCTTTCTATCCACTTTTTCCCCTTCCTTTTTTCTCCTCCCTTTCTATCCACACACACCTTCCCCTCTCACCCTACTTCCTATCTTACCTTCACCCCCCCCTTCGCATCCCCCCAGGCAGGTCTCGCTACGTGGAGGCGCCCCCGGACAACATGCTGCTTCAGTGTGCACGCTGCATCGGTCACGCCCTCAGGAAGAGGTCGGACAAGGAGAAGAAGCCTGTAGACCACTGGCTGGACCGTGCACAGGACAAGTACGGCGCACACACACACACACACACACACACACACACACACACACACACACAACACACACACACACACACACACACACACACACACACACACACACACACACGATCATGTTCTATATTAATTTTTTTATTCATAGATATTTTCCTCATATTTTCTTTTGTTGTAATAGTAATAATAATAATAATGATGATGACGATGACGATGATAGTGACGATGATAGTGATGATGATAACAATGATAGTCATGCTAATATATTTTTTCTTCTGTTCTCTCCTCTTTCCTACTTTTTTTTTTTTTCTCTCTCTCTCTCTCTCTCTCTCTCTCTCTCTCTCTCTCTCTCTCTCTCTCTCTCTCTCTTTTCTCTCCTCTCTCTCTCTCTCTCTCTCTCTCTCTCTCTCTCTCTCTCTCTCTCTCTCTCTCTCTCTCTCTCTCTCTCTCTCTCTCTCTCTCTCTCTCTCTCTCTCTCTCTCTCTCTCTCTCTCTCTCTCTCTCTCTCTCTCTCTCTCTCTCTCTCTCTCTCTCTCTCTCTCTCTCTCATATCTATTTCCTTACCTATCTATACATCACAACCTAAAAATAACCTCTTTTACATTATATTTCTACTACTACTACTACTACCACTACTACCACTACTACCACTACTACTACTACTACCACCACTACCACTACTACCACTACTACTACTACTACCACCACTACCACCACTATCACTACTACCACTACTACTACTACTACTACCACTACTACTACTACTACTACTACTACTACTACTACTACTACTACTACTACTACTCCCTCTGTCCCAGGTTCGAGTCCAGCTTAATCAAGGACGTGAAGACAACGCTAAGAGTACTGTGTCTGTTCTGCACGTTCCCTCTATTCTGGGCTCTGTTCTACCAAACCTCCACCGGCATGATCTTCCAGGCCAAGAGACTCGACGGATTCATCGGATCATACCGGATACCACCAGAAATGTCATCTACCGTCAACCCACTCTTAATCCTCACCCTAATCCCTCTATTCGACCTAGCAATCTACCCTCTCTTAGATCGTTTAGGTATATTAACTAAGACCACTTCTAGAATGATTGTGGGTATGTGTTTTGCCGTGTCAGCGTTCGTGGTCTACGGTTTAGTTAATATCAGCGTTGAGCAAGTTATTATTGGGTCCAGTCAAGCGAGAGTGCATATTTACAACACCCTGCCCTGCCCTGCCTTCGTTAAGCTCCCCGGCAGGATGGACACGCCCTGGAAGTGATCTCCGGAGGGCTCTATGTCCCGGAGGATGTTGTGATTGGGGACAAGGATGAGGTTGTGGAGGTTGTGGTGAAGGCGATTTGTTTCTCCGACGATGGGGATGTGGTGGTGGAGGTGCCTGTGGTGGGAGGACACGAGACTACTGTGGTGATGGCGCCGAGTGGTCCTCTTACGCTGCCGCCTACACTGGACTACATCAAGGACGAGGATGCAGAGGCGAAGGTAACCCACACACACACCCACACACACACACACACACACACACACACACACACACACACACACACACACAGATAGAGAGAAAGAGAGACTTGAAAGAAACTGAAATTAGCCTTCCCCCTTTCCTCCTCCTCCCCAGAGCATTTTTTTAGCAAATCTTACTGGGTGACATTCCTTGGATATCCAGAAGGGTGGTAGTAGGCATACCTGTTAAACTACAGCTTTTTGGTATGATCTTCCCTATTTGGTATGTTGTGTGACCCCTCCCCTCCCTTGCCATGCTGTGCTTATGAATCTTCCGTGACACCAACAACATTTCACCACGCAAACAATCGACGGGGAATATATGGCGGCACAAGATTATATAGACATTAAAAGAAGAATTAGATATAAATAATGATCATATGCAGTAATAAGAAACACTTTTGGATCTTATAAACACAGACATGATGAGCCATTGCATTCAGGAAGGATTTTATGAATAAATATCTTGTCGCCCAGTAGCTTAAAAATGTCCTTACTGGGCGAGAGTTTTCCATCACTGGGAGACATTTTGGTCGCCCAGTTAGCACGTTAAAAAATGCACTGCTCCTCCCTCCCTTCCCCATGTATCCCCTAACCTTTCCTCCCACCTCCCTTTATTCATCCTTAACACCCTTTCCCTACCCCCAAACACCCTATTTTGACCCTTAACACACTTTTCCTACCCCCAAACACCCTATTTTGACCCTTAACACCCTTTCCCTACCCCCAAACACCCTATTTTGACCCTTAACACCCTTTCCCTACCCCCAAACACCCTATTTTGACCCTTAACACACTTTTCCTACCCCCAAACACCCTATTTTGACCCTTAACACCCTATCCCTACCCCCAAACACCCTATTTTGACCCTTAACACCCTTTCCCTACCCCCAAACACCCTATTTTGACCCTTAACACCCTATCCCTACCCCCAAACACCCTATTTTGACCCTTAACACACTTTTCCTAACCCCAAACACCCAAATTTAACCCCTAACACCCTAAAATATCACCCTAATACACCCTTTTCCTAACCACTAACACCCTAATTTCACCCTTAACGCCCTTTTCCTACCCCCAAACACCCTAATACACCCTTTCCCTATCCCCAACACCCTACAATTTCACCCTTAACACCCTCTCCCTATTGCAAAACACCCTATTTTCACCCTTAACACCCTTTCCCTACCCTTTCCCTATCCCTAAACACCCTAAAATTTTACCCTTAACACCCTTTCAATACCTCCAAACACCTTAAAATCTCACCCTTAACACCCTTTCCCCAAACACACCCTACTCACCACCCTAACCTCACCACGACTTCACCACCCTAACCTCACCACCACCTCACCACTCTAACCTCACCACGACCTCACCATCACCTCACCACCCTAACCTCAACACGACCTCACCACCCTAACCTCACCACCCTAACCTCACCACCACCTCACCACCCTAACCTCACCACCACCTCACCACCCTAACCTCACCACGACCTCACCACCCTAACCTCACCACCACCTCACCACCCTAACCTCAACACGACCTCACCACCCTAACCTCAACACGACCTCACCACCCTAACCTCACCACCACCTCACCACCCTAACCTCACCACGACCTCACCACCCTAACCTCACCACCACCTCACCACCCTAACCTCACCACGACCTCACCACCCTAACCTCACCACCACCTCAC
The DNA here is from genome assembly GCA_016584305.1 of Chionoecetes opilio. Lineage (NCBI taxonomy): Eukaryota > Metazoa > Arthropoda > Malacostraca > Decapoda > Majidae > Chionoecetes > Chionoecetes opilio. Next base: position 259,901 of record JACEEZ010012423.1, on the reverse strand, counting down.
CACCCTAACCTCAACACGACCTCACCACCCTAACCTCAACACCACCTCACCACCCTAACCTCAACACCACCTCACCACCCTAACCTCAACACGACCTCACCACCCTAACCTCACCACCACCTCACCACCCTAACCTCACCATCACCTCACCACCCTAACCTCACCACCACCTCACCACCCTAACCTCAACACGACCTCACCACCCTAACCTCACCATCACCTCACCACCCTAACCTCAACACGACCTCACCACCCTAACCTCACCACCACCTCACCATCACCTCACCACCTTACTAACCTCACCACCACCTCACCACCCTAACCTCACCACCACCCTCACCCTGCACAGGTTCGCGTGATCTCCCCAGACGGCAGCATCGACAACCTCACCCTGAAATACGAAACCCAAGAGGAACACTTCACCCTAACAGGCACTGGGGCACGCTGGTCACCCTTCAAACGCCTAAGCCCGCAAGAATACCAGGTCTTAACTACCCCTGGGCCATTAGAAACTGTGGTAACTAGTGTAGGAGAAGGGGTAGAAGTGGTAGAAGCAGTAGTTAGACAAGATGGTGTTTATGATGTGGTTGTGCATGGGGGCGGTGAGGACGTGTTTGTCTACGCTATGACTCTCCCAGCCAGCGTGCATATGATGTGGCTCTTCCCTCAGTACCTCCTGATAACCATAGGAGAGGTCTTGTTCTCGGTGTCAGGGATGGACTTTGCCTACTCGCAAGCCCCCGACGCGATGAAGTCCACGTTGCAGGCTGCTAATCTGTTTACTATTACGGTGAGTGTGTGTGTGTGTGTCTAGGAAAGGGGATGTAATAATAATGTTGTGTGTGTGTGTGTGTGTGTGTGTGGGAAGGGGTTATATTTGTGGGTGTATGAGTGGGAGAAAGGGGTTGGTGTAGGAAAGAAGGCTGTGGGTGTTCGTGTGTGTGTGTATATATAAGTGTATAAGTTATAATAAGAAAGACACACACATAGTACATGCATATATAAGCACAAAAACATTAAAATTTGAAGGGGATAAAACACAACGAAGAATTTATTTTACTAAATTTGCTATTACTACAACTCTCCCACCTCTCTCTCACTCTCTCTATTTATCTTTCCAATAACAACAAAATATACCATTACTACTACTATACGTAACTCTCACTCTATCACTCAATCTCTCTCTCTCTGCAGGTCGGGCTGTGGCTCTTCGCGGGTCTGACCTCCATCGCCTCCGCCACGGGATCCTTCCAACACAGAGCCTCCAACGAAGCCTTCCTCTACGCCGCCCTCATGGCATTGAACACCGTGTTATTCGTGATCCTCTTAAGGTGGTATTACGCCAGGGAGGGAGGCTTGGAATCCACTACAGAGCCTTATGATGCTGATTCTCCTCCCTCCGCCTCCTCGTCCTCCTCACAAGAGCAGAAGAAGAGGAAAGATGAGGAGATTGAAAAGGCTGCTCATGCTAATCCTGGCTTTGTGGAGGATCATGAAGTGTGAGGGTGGATTGTGTGGGTGGTGTGTGTGTATGTGTTTGTGTGTGTCTGTCTGTTTGTCTCTGTTGGTATGTATCTCTGTATTTGTATGTTTATATGCCTCTCTGTCTAACTGTTTGTTCCAATTTGTGGGTGTATCTCTGTCTGTTTGTATGTCTATCTATATGTCTCCATGTCTGTTTCTCTCGCCCCCTCCTCTCTCTCTCTCTCTCTCTCTCTCTCTCTCTCTCTCTCTCTCTCTCTCTCTCTCTCTCTCTCTCTCTCATCATCACCATACATCACCATCACCATCACCGTCACAACAAAAAGTATATTAGTTTTTATTATATTATTATTATTTAGTATATTAGTCAATTTTTGATACTATTATAAATTTTCTCAAAACTGTGATATGAACCTGACGAAGAAAATGTCTGAAATAGTCATTGTGTTCGGGAAGATTTTTATTGATTTTATCTTGAATTTTATTATTTTGATATAAATATACGTACACGTGACATGATTTTGTTTGTTTTTATTATGTAGCGAAATTTTTAGCTGATGTATTTTTTGCTCATAAAAGTAAATCATCATTGTACGTATATCATATCAGCAGTGTTGTAGTCAAGACCAGCCCTCCGAGACCAAGACCAGCCCTCCGAAACCAAGACCAAGCCCTCCGAGACCAAGACCAGACCCTCCGAGACCAAGACCAGCCCTACGAGACCAAGACCAAGATCCCCCAAGACCAAGACCAGCCCTCCGAGACCAAGACCAGACCCTCCGAGACCAAGACCAGCCCTCCGAGACCAAGACCAGACCCTCCGAGACAAGACTAGCCCTCCGAGACAAAGACCAAGACCCTCCGAGACCAAGACCAGCCCTCCGAGACCAAGACCAGACCCTCCGAGACAAAAACCAGCCCTCCGAGACCAAGACCAGCCCTACGAGACCAAGACCAAGACCCCCCGAGACCAAGACCAGCCCTCCGAGACCAAGACCAGACCCTCCGAGACCAAGACCAGCCCTCCGAGACCAAGACCAGACCCTCCGAGACCAAGACCAGCCCTCCGAGACCAGACCAGACCCTCCGAGACAAGACCAGCCCTCCGAGACAAGACCAGCCCTCCGAGACGAAGACCAGCCTACGAGCCAAGACCAGACCTCGAGACCAAGACCAGACTCGCGACCAAGACCAGAACACATACTTCGAAGTTCGTAGCAAATACCATAGCAGACAACCCTCCAAGACCAAGACCAAGATCAAGACCAGACCCTTCGAGACCAAGACCAAGACCAGACCTCCGAAACAGACCAAGACCAAGAACAGGCATATAATTTTTTTTTTTTTAAATATGACTATTATCTGAATATTTTTGGTCTGTACTGCGTAAATAGTATCAGTATATTTATTTATTAGTGGAAGAGTTGAAAGTCTTTGCCGATGTCTATTTTGAGCTTATTGTTGTTAAGGAGAGAGATGGTTTACTTTATGTCTATATGAAAATGTTGCCTCCGTGGTGTAGTGGCTAGCGCGCCTATACCCACGAATTTGCGGGCCCTGGTTCGAATTCCGGCCAGCCAAGTCGGTGGCTAGCCAAACCAGCTGTTCATCCTTCATTTCGGGGTTGATAAATGGGTACCTGGGGAAACCTGGGAAAGGTAACTGTGGTAACCCGGATGTCACACTAGCCCTGTGTCCCGGGGTAGCGAGTCCTCACCCACCACAGCAGGCTCAAAGGCTAATACGACGGAGATGAGCACCGAGGCCACGCGCAGCATAACGTGTGCCCCATCTTTACCTTTATATTGAAATGAGATTGAGTACTTTTTCTATATAAGAAGAACATAAGAAAATAAAGAAGCTACAAGAGGCCGCGAGACCTACACGTGGTAGTTCCTGTATATACATATGTCTGTGTAGCACGCAGGAATATGAAAGATCTACTTAGGCAAGGCCAGTGCAATGATGCAATATGGCACTTAATCAACTACTTCCAATATCAAATATAACAAGCAAGTAGAAAACTCATGAAATAATCAATTACAAACTTAAAAAGAACGATTACTTTATGAAAACCAAAAAAATTCAATAGAATAATACAACTTAGTATATCATTTGACTCTGGTGCCTCTGCGACCAATCAGCGACGAGGAGCACCGCGCCATCCTAGCCGTGGTCACATGAGCAATTTTTGCGTCAATATTCAGGCTGCAATTATTCAGCAAAGGCAACACCTTGTCGTGTTTTGGTCACACGGATTTTCAGAGGTAGCAATAATTTGAATGGCAATTTTGGCTTCTCAAGATGTATCTGAAGAAGCATCTTTGGAAAATAGGGAGAAATAGGGAGAAACTGGTTCAAAAATAGGGTGGTGAATGATTGAAATGGATTCTTGTGTATGGCAAGTGCGTCAGACGTAAAACAGTCAAGTCAATGTTAAAAGTGATCAATAATAAGTTGGTATCCCCTAAAAAATTTTGTTATTAATAGACCGTCAACAAAGAAAATGTTTTACCAGCCATAACTCATTTAAATTTTTCTTGGTGTTTTGTATCCTTCAAATCGCTTAAAAACACGTACAAGAGTGTACAGGGCTTCACAATTCGTCTTGTAATCGGTTCTTGTTACTATGTAGCTATGTATTTCAGCTTCTGTATATTGAATTAGAGCGTGCATCTATAATAATATAAGCGAAAGTGTGTCTGTCTGTCTGTGTGTGTGTGTGTGGTATAGGTTCCGCCCCCCGTGGCGCAAACACCTCATATGGCACATTTTTGGAATCAGGTTGACCAGGGGAAGGTCATAAGCCCACTTATGAGATGATCCGATCACTTTTTTTTTTTTTTTTTTTTTTTAGCAGCCTATTAGCGAGAATTGTGAAAACAAAAGTGGGTTGCGAGAATTGAGGAAGCCTTGATGTAGGGTGATGGGTAATGGGTGAGTGAATGGGTGGGGTGATGGGTAATGGGTGTGGGGTGATGGGTGAGTGATGGTTGGGGGTGATGGGTGAGGGAATAGGTGGGGGGTGATGGGTAATGGGTGAGTGAATGGGTGTGTGGTGATGGGTAATGGGTGAGTGAATGGGTGGGAGGTGATGGGTAATGGGTGAGTGAATGGGTGGGGGGTGATGGGTAATGGGTGAGTGAATGGGTGGGGGGTGATGGGTAATGGGTGAGTGAATGGGTGGGGGGAATACATACATTTCTACATCCATGATTTCAGGAAAGTTAGAAGGGGCTATCTGGAGAGTCCATGTTTGGTGGGCCGAAGGCCCACCAAACACAGGTGGTGGGCCGAAGGCCCACCAATAGCCCTCCGCAGGAGCTAGCCAAAAAGTCCGCCCGGAGGGCGGCTTTGCGGCTAGTTAAAAATAAATGTCAAATAATAAGCGTTTGGGGTGGGAAAATTGCAGCAATTTT
>JACEEZ010012423.1:230000-250000 GCA_016584305.1 Chionoecetes opilio | reverse complement strand
TAGGTTAGGTATAGGTTAGGTTAGGTTAGATAGGTTAGGTTAGGTATAGGTTAGGTTAGGTTAGGTTAGGTTAGGTTAGATAGGTTAGGTATAGGTTCAATTTGTGTTTTTGTCATTTTAGTTGCAAATCGCTAAAAAAAAAAAATAATAATAATAATAAATAAAAAAAATTAAAAAAAAAAAAAAATTGCGACAGAAACGGTTAGCAGATTCCTTCAAAACATCAAAACTCACCAGAAAAAAAATAGTTTCGTCCACCCAAGGAAGTTCGGTGTTCATCTGGAAATGTACCAATGTTTCGTAATGAAAGCTATAATTGTAGCTTTATTTTGATATTTTTCGTATACTAAAAATTTCTCATGTATCAATTTTTTTATTATCATTTAGTATTTTGTTCATTCTCTCATTCTCTTCGTCATTCCTCTTTCTGTTCTTTCTCCTTTTTTTTCTCTTGTTATTATACCTGTTATCATTCCTCTTCTTACTCCTCTTGCATTATTCCTCTTCTTCCTCTTGTTCTACCTCCTCCTTTTCCTCTTCCTTCTTCTCCTCCTCCATCTCCTCCATCTCCTCCTTCTTTCTTCTCCTCCTCCTCCTCCTCCTCCTCCTCCTCCTCCTCCTTCTTCTCCTCCTCCTCCTCCTCCTCCTCCTTCTCCTTCTCCTCATTCATCTCCTCCTCCTCCTTCTCCTTCTCCTCATTCATCTCCTCCTCCTCCTTCTTCTTCTCCTCCTCCTTCTTCTTCTCCTCCTCCTTCTCCTCCTCCATCTCCTTCTCCTCCTCCATCTCCTTCTTCTCCTCCTCCTCCTCCTCCTCCTCCTCTCCTCCTCCTCCTCCTCCTTCTCCTCCATCTCCTCCTTCTTCTTCTCCTCTTCCTCCTCCTCCTCCTCCTCCACCTCCTTCAGAATCAGACACAGGTAAACGTAACAGGTTTCCTTCTCAGGTAAATACGTTTTTTTTATCACCCTTTTGTAAGCACAGGTGAGCAGGACTTCCTTTTCCGGTGATTAAGACGGTCACCCGGGGTCACCTGTTGGGCCGTGTGTTGACCTTGAAGGGAGGGGAGAGGGGGGGAGGGACAGAGGGAGGTAGGAGAGTAGGATGGAAGGAGGAGAGGGAAGAGAAGGAAAGGGAAAGGAGGGAGGAGAGAAGGAAGGAGGAAAGGGAAGGAAGGAGAGGAGGAAAGGAAGGAAGGAAGGAAGGAAGGAGAGGGAGGGAAGGGAAAATTAAGAAGGAAAGGAGGAAAGGAAGAAGGAAGGAAAGGAGGGCGGGAGGGACAGAATTAAGGAAGGGAGAAGGAAGGGATATAAAGACATGGGATAATAGAAGGTAAAGGAAAAAGAAACAGACAGATAAAAAAATGAAGAGGGCGAGGATGAAGGAAGGGAGAGATAGAAGGAGAGAGATAAAGGAAAGTAAGAAACAGAGTAGGAAAAGAAAGGCACGGAAACTAAGAGAGTAGGAAAAGAAAGAAACTGGGCAGGAAAAGAAAGAAATAGAGTAAGAAAAGAAAGGCATGAAAATAGAGAGAGGATGAGAGAAAATAGAGAGAAATGAAAGGAAGGAAAGAGGTGAGATGATGAGCAGGAGGATAAAGGGGAAGGAAGGAGGAGGAGGAGGAGGAGGAGGAGGAGGAGGAGGAGGAGGAGGAGGAGGAGGAGGAGGAGGAGGAGGAGGAGGAGGAGGAGGAGGAGGAGGAGGAGGAGGAGGAGGAGGAGGAGGAGGAGGAGGAGGAGGAGGAGGAGGAGGAGGAGGAGGAAGGGATTGAAAGTGTGTATTGAGGGAAAGAAAGGAGGAGAGAGGATTAGAGAAGAGAGAGAGAGAGAGAGAGAGAGAGAGAGAGAGAGAGAGAGAGAGAGAGAGAGAGAGAGAGAGAGGGGGGGGAACCTATATATAAGGCTTGTGTTATCCCTACCTTCCCTCTCTTTACCTTCAGACCAGGTGAGTGAGATATTACCTGAGGGAGACGAGGTAGTGGTGGTGGTGGTGGTGGTGGTGATACAGGGGTCCAAAAATAACCTAAACAATTACATAATATACTTAACATTATTTTAACGTCTATATATTACTCTCCTCTCTTCCAGACCACACCACCACCATCACCACCACGCCTCCACACACGGCCTTAGAAGTAGTAGTAGTAGTGGTGCTAGAAGTAGTAGTAGTAGTAGTAGTGGTGGTAAAAGTAGTAGCAGTAAAACCACAACTATAACCGATTACTATTTTATTTTTATTTTTTTACAATCCTTACCTTACCACTTACTACTTACACTTAACTACTCACTCACCATTCACTTATCCACCACTGCCACCACTTATCCTATCCTTATCCACCACTTATACACTTTACTAGAATTGTATAGGAATAGTAATAGTAGTAGGAGAAGTAGTAGCAGTAGTAGCAGTCAAACCAGTACTCCCGCTACCATGGCCGTGTTGGTATCGCCGCGCTGGAGGATGACCCACCGTGTCTCCCTCCCCACGGGCCAGCAGGAGGGGCGCAGCGGCATCAAGTACCTGTCCGTGGTGCAGCTGGTGTTCATCTCCTCCTTCCCCCTCCAGAACCTCACCACGCCCCCCCACCACGCCCCCCAGTGAGTCCCCCGCGCGCATGTTCCCGTTTTCTGGAAGAGTACGTGGCGTTTACTCTTGAACACGTCAAGTTAGGTTACGTTAGGTTAATGTCAGGATAGGATAATAGGACAGGTTTTCGAGGGTCGTTAGTAGGTAACTTTGCGTGGGAATCACAATGAGGGTATTTTCGAGAACATCCTATGGTTAGTTTCGGAGTTTAGCGTCGTCACTCGGAAACCACAGACTCCATAGAGGTCGGGAATATGCCCCCCGCGCCTCGGTGTGTTGTTTGTGTTTATGCCGCGCCACCTCGCCCGTCCCTCCCGCAGTGTTGATTTCCTTCACCGCCTCCTCCGTCGCGTCTTATATCCCCTATTTCATTACTTCCTTTTCATAGCACCCCTCCTTCATTCCTTCATAACTAACATTCAACGCCTCCTTCACCAGCACGTTCATTTTTTTCCTTCACTTCTTCCTTCATAACTAACATTCAACGCCTCCTTCGCTTCTTCCCTCACCCCTCCATTTGTTTCCTTCAGGACCTCAGCAGTCCTTTATATCTTCCTTCACCACTAATTGTATCCACTCTTTCACCTCCTTCATGTATTCCTTCATCTCCTTCCTATCTAACATTCACAACCTTCATCTCTTCCTTCACCACTTCACCGCCTCCTTCATTGCATCTTTCATCCCCTATGTCAGTACTACTTCCTTTTCTTAGCACCCCTCCTTTATTTTTCCTTCACCCCCTCCTTCATATCTTCCTTCACACCCTCCTTCATTTTTCCTTCACCCCCTCCTTCATTTATTCTTTCACCTCCTCCTTCATTTATTCCTTCAACTCCTCCTTCATATCTTCCTTCACCTCCTCCTTCATTTATTCCTTCACCCCCTCCTTCATTCTTTCCTTCACCTCCTCCTTCATTCTTTCCTTCAACTCCTCCTTCATATCTTCCTTCACACCCTCCTTCATATCTTCCTTCACCCCCTCCTTCATATATTCCTTCACACCCTCCTTCATATCTTCCTTCACACCCTCCTTCATTTATTCCTTCACCCCCTCCTTCATTCTTTCCTTCACACACTCCTTCATATCTTCCTTCACACCCTCCTTCATATATTCCTTCACCCCCTCCTTCATATCTTCCTTCACACCCTCCTTCATATATTCCTTCACACCCTCCTTCATATCTTCCTTCACACCCTCCTTCATATATTCCTTCACACCCTCCTTCATATATTCCTTCACACCCTCCTTCATATATTCCTTCACCTCCTCCTTCATATCTTCCTTCACACCCTCCTTCATATCTTCCTTCACACCCTCCTTCATATCTTCCTTCACACCCTCCTTCATATCTTCCTTCACACCCTCCTTCATATCTTCCTTCACACCCTCCTTCATATATTCCTTCACCCCCTCCTTCATTCTTTCCTTCACCTCCTCCTTCATTTTTCCCTTCACTGCCTCCTTCCTCACCTCCTTCATCGCCCTCCACAGTCATGGCCTCCCCGGGAACCCTGCTGTCCCGCCCCTTCTGGAAAGTGACCAACACCCTGGCGCTGCCCATCCGCAGTGACGAGGACGGGGACGGCGCGCCCTCCCTCCGCTCCATCGTCTCCCTATCCCTCCCCGTCACCATCTTCCTAGACGTGCTGCTGGGGGAGGCACAGGCGAGGTGTGTGTGTGTGTGTGTGTGTGTGTGTGTGTATGTGTGTGCGTGAGTGTGTGCGTGTGAGGTAGAGAGAGAGAGAGAGAGAGAGCTGGAGGAGGCCAAGGCGAGGTGTGTGGGTGTTTGTGTGTGTGGGGGTGAGAGAGAGAGAGAGGAGAGAGAGAGAGGAGAGAGAGAGGAGAGAGAGAGAGAGAGGAGGAGAGAGAGAGAGAGAGAGAGAGAGAGAGAGAGAGAGAGAGAGAAGAGAGAGAGAGAGAGAGTGTTTAAAGTTTTGATGTAACGTAAGTGAAAAAAATATTTGATTTGTGGATAATTTTCTTTTTTTTCATGGTTTTATATATTTTTTCTTTCGTTCCTTTGGTTGTTTCTTTGTTTCCTCTCATTCTCTCTCTTACATGCGAGTCAAGGGATAATAGAAACCTTTTATTCGGAACGGTGGTTGGCAATATTTATTACCAAGTTCATCATTACATTCTTTATTAGTCATTATATTTCTTCATAACTTACAATGGTTCACCTGAGTTCCAATTTATCATCGTAAATAAGTATAATGAGGACAACTTATTTGCGCTGACTTGTGTTCAATACTAACACTGTGTATGTCACTCCTTGCCTCCCTTGACATTTTCCTTCATATTTCCTTCCTTCCTTCCTTCACCCTATACCCCCCTCATTCCCTCCCTCCCTACCTATATTAGGCTTGCCATACGTCCGGATTTTCCCTGACATGTCCGGAATTTAGGTGTCAAAATCAGCGTCCGGGGGAATTTTTGAAATTCTCGAAATGTCCGGAGTTTCAGCATCCATTACCAATTTTTCATAAAATTACAATTTTTTTAAACTATTGACGAGACAGAGAGAAGGGGGGGAGGCAGTGGGGTAGCTACGGGGGGACATGGGGGCCCGTACCCCCCACATGATAATACGGTGCCCCCCCACTGGCCATGGCTGCCGTATTCTGTATAATGTTCAAATACCCACCACCGATCTGATCTCAGAATATGCCCTTATACCCTTCAACGTGGCATCAGAATGCCTCCGTTTGTCTAGTGCCACCCTATTGATAGATACCTAGCTAGGCCACGCTTACAAAGCAATCCAGTCCTTTAACAACCCACAAACTACGTAGCAAAAAAAAAAAAAAAAAAACTATCCTACCCATAATCATTTGCGACGTTGTTAACAAGTTCGAAGCACCAACGAACACTGCCAATATAAGCTTTCAAGAAATACTACAAAACTATACCAACACAATAACTAACTCCCATTTGCTAACATTTAAGATTTGGATAACGTTACAGGTCAAGAATTATTGGTCAAAAGTTAACAGGTCATGGCGTGGGAAGGAAATAAGGGAAAGGTTTAGTGTTTCGAAGCAGTGTAGACTTCCTTGAGTATTCCGGTACGAACGACAGTCGAGGGCGCGCCAGTGATCAGGCAGGGCGTGTGTGCAGGCAGCTGGGAGGAAGAGGATGATTTTTGGCCAAACAACGCTCGATTTTGTTGCTGCTCTTCATATTTCTGCAGCGTAAGGTAGTAGAGAGAGGGAGGGAGAGAGAGGAGAGAGAGAGAGTGAGGAATGAGTGGGCAGTGGCGGATCTAGAAGGCTACGGCTACCCCTGAAAATTCATCTCATTGGTCACCCCAGATCTGAGTCAGAGGTCTAATGAAAATTCAACCATTTTTGTTCAATGGTCATATACCATGGCCACCTCACACTAGATCTGTGTCCAACCTTGGCCACCCGAGTCACCATGTCCTGGCGGCGCTACTGTGAGCGGGAGAGGGAGAGAGTGAGCTTACGTGTGATTTGAGGTTGTTTAGTCCTCCCTGCAAAGTCATGGTGGCTGTTGGCTGTTATCTTTCTACCTTATATAACGTCAGATCGGCTATAGCCATGACGCAGCTATGTGCCCGTCAAAGGTCGTGTTGGGCGGGGTCATGGGTGTCAGTGGAGGCGTCCGGAATTTTGGCTGTTCAGGTATTGCAACCCTACCCTGTATCCCCTCCCCATTCCCTCCCTCCCACCCTACACCCTTGCTCATCCCTCCCTCCCTATAGCCCCCTACTCTTCCCTCCCTTATCCCTTCACGCCCAGATCTGTCCATTGCTATATAAAATCGTGTGTTGTTAGCCATAAAATTACGAAAAGTACCCTAAAATACCAAATTAGTTAGTCGATAGGGATACTAAACAGGTTATATCTATAAAATTTTGCTTATATTCATTAAAATCGTCTAAAAGTAGTCAAAATACAATGGAAATCACGCTCTGGGTCTCAAGAGGTTAAAATTCCCTACTCTTCCCTACACCCCCTCATTCCTACCTCCTTTCCAGCAGCAGCAGCGGCAGGAGTCTTGGCGAGGACCAGGCGGGGATATTCCGTGCCCTGGAGGCGTCCCTGGCTGGCGTGGGCGTGGACGGGCGGGCGTGTCTGCTGCGGCTCATCTGTCACCTGCAGAGCCGCCCTATAGGCCAGTACACGGTGGTGGGCGAGGTGCTGATGCTGCTGTTCACGTGAGTGCTGACTGGAGGGGCTGGAATAGGACGATGTGGTGGTAGAAGAGGAGGAGGTAGTTGTTGGTAGATAGAAGGAAACTTTGGAAAGGTAGATGGTAGAGGAGGAAAGGTAGATGGTGGTAGAGAGAAGGAAAGGTAGATGATGGTAGAGGAGGAAAGGTAGATGGTGGTAGAGGAGGAAAGGTAGATGATGGTAGAGAGGAAAGGTAGATGATGGTAGAGGAGGAAAGGTAGATGGTAGAGGAGGAAGGGTAGATGGTAGAAGAGGAAGGAAAGGAGGAAGAAGTCACTTTCTCACCACTCCTGTCACCATATTCATCCCTCTCTCCTTATCAATCCTCTCATCCACCTGTTCCCTGTCACGCATCTATACCCGGGGCTCCCAAAATGGTCAATATCGGGGTGGATGCGACTTTCCAGGGGTCGATAAATGCCTTGAGGGTCAACAAGAACTTAATGACTACCACAAAATGAACTGAAGGTTGATCAAACATTTGGCGTTGGTAGCTGACATTACTGCACCTGTGTTTGTGTATGTATTATTATAGTAGTAACAGGTGTAGGGTTGTCAAGCGTAGGCATTGGCGGGGTGAGGCCAGTGGAATGTTGTGAGATATAACTTGGCTTCTCACCACAAACCACACATTTACACAAGGATGGAAGTCTTTATTGAGGAAATATTAGTAGTAGTACTGTATCTATTCACTTGTTTTCGTCATTAATGAATTGTAATATATTATGTTTAGTCGGTCGATAATAGCATAGGGATTTCCTAAAGGGGTTGGTGAGCTTAAAGTTTTGGGAGCTCCGATCTATAGCCTCTCTCTCTCTCTCTCTCTCTCTCCTCTCTCTCTCTCTCTCTCTCTTCTCTCTCTCTCTCTCTCTCTTATCCCTACTCTACTCTCTCTCTCTCTTATCCCTACTCTACTCTCTCCCTCTCCCTCTTATCCCTACTCTACTCTCTCCCTCTCCCTCTTATCCCTACTCTACTCTCTCCCTCTCCCTCTATATCCCTACTCTACTCTCTCCCTCTCCCTCTTATCCCTACTCTACTCTCTCCTCTCCCTCTTATCCCTACTCTACTCTCTCCCTCTCCCTCTTATCCCTACTCTACTCTCTCCCTCTCCCTCTTATCCCTACTCTACTCTCTCCCTCTCCCTCTTATCCCTACTCTACTCTCTCCCTCTCCCTCTTATCCCTACTCTACTCTCTCCCTCTCCCTCTTATCCCTACTCTACTCTCTCCCTCTCCCTCTTATCCCTACTCTCTCCCTCCCTCTCCTCCATCCCACCCTCTCATGCTTACTCCAAAGTCAAAGTCAAAGTCAAAAAATTGTTTATTAGCCCATCTTTAACCAGAAGAAAATTAACATTTCACAAATATCAAGGCAGAGCTCTTTTAATGTAAACATTTTTAAAGAGCTCCCAAAAATAATCTACGTAAATTGCAATAATTCCCTAGGGCACATAGTCTAATATAACACATACGTACAGTACCTACTCATACTGCAAACTCATGTCTGGTTTTTCATAAAGAGTTAGAATTATCGTATGCGCATATTCACAAAACCCAAACCATACACACACACACATATAAATATATACATACAAACACATACACGTACGCGCACGTACACATACACATACATACGCACATATACATGCATACACATACAAATACACACATACATACATACATACATATACATACACACATACATATATACTTATATACATATACATCACACACAAATACATATACATCACATACTTATACACTTATATCACAGATTTTTACATAAACATGTATATAAATATTACTAAGGCTGCAGGAAAACATACTTCCCTTCTAAACTCATTTACTCATTGCAAAAATATTACTCATGATATCAAACATTAACTGAATTGTTATATTCGTTTAGAAGAACTTTTTTGCTTTTATCTTAAAGGAAACACTGTTGTTTGTATGCATGAGATACTCCGGCAGATCAGTCCATTCGAGACAGCCTGCGTATGTTACGAATCTCCTTCTGACTACTGATCGTGGTCGTGGAGGTCTTAACATGTTCCTTAAATTAATATTGTGAACATTAGATACTCAAATAAAATCAATGACTGTGGGAGTTCTTAGCTGAAGATATGCAAACTTTAACAACTCTAGCTTATGAATATCCTGAACTTTTAATACACCATGTTCAACTCCCTCTTATCCCTCTCCTCTTACTCCCTCTTATCCCTCTCCTCTTACTCCTTCTATCCCTCTCCTCTTACTCCCTCTATTCCCTCTCCTCTTACTCCCTCTGTCCCTCTCCTCTTACTCCCTCTGTCCCTCTCCTCTTACTCCCTCTGTCCCTCTCCTCTTACTCCCTCTGTCCCTCTCCTCTTACTCCTTCTGTCCCTCTCCTCTTACTCCCTCTGTCCCTCTCCTCTTACTCCCTCTGTCCCTCTCCTCTTACTCCCTCTGTCCCTCTCCTCTACTCCCTCCTGTCCCTTCCTCTTACTCCACGTCCCTCTCCTCTTACTCCCTCCTGTCACCTCTCCTTCTTACTCCCTCTGTCCATCTCGCTTACTCCTTCTGGATCCCTCTCCCTCTACCCCTATGTCCCTCTCCTCTACTCCCTCGTCCCTCTCCTCTTACTCCTTCTGTCCCTCTCCTCTTACTCCCTCTGTCCCTCTCCTCTTACTCCCTCTATCCCTCTCCTCTTACTCCCTCTGTCCCTCTCTTTCAGGCCCAAGAGGGAAGCCCACGACTTCCTGAGGGAGTACCAGGAGGCCGAGATGGCGGGACTGGACGGCGTGGACTGCTCGCTGCTCTACCCGTCCTGCCCCTTCTCCCTGCCTGCCTCCCTCCTGCCAGCCCTGTATGAGGTAATGGTAGTAGTAGTAGTAGTAGTAGTAGTAGTAGTAGTAGTAGTAGTAGTAGTAGTAGTAGTAGTAGTTGAAATAATGATGGTGGTAGTAGTAGTAGTATAAATAATGGTGGTAGTAGAAATAATGATGGTGGTACAGTAGTAGTAGTAGTAGTAGTTGAAATAATGATGGTGGTAGTAGTAGTAGTAGTAGTATAAATAATGGTGGTTGTAGTAGAAATAATGATGGTGGTACAGTAGTAGTAGTAGAAATATTGGTGGTTATAGTAGTAGTGGTAGTAGAAATAATGGTAGTAGTAGTAGTAGAAATAATGGTGGTAGTAGTGGTAGTAGTAGTAGAAATAATGGTGGTGGTAGTAGTAGTAGTAATAATGGTGACAGTAGTGGTAGTAGTAGTAGAAATAATGGTGGTGGTAGTAGTAGTAGTAGTAGAAATAATGGTGGTAGTAGTAGTAGTAGAAATAATGGTGGTAGTAGTAGTAGTAGTAGAAGTTGTAGTAGAAATAATGGTGGTAGTAGTAGTAGAAATAATGGTAGTAGTAGTAGTAGAAATAATGGTGGTGGTAGTAGTAGAAATAATGGTGGTAGTAGTAGTAGAAGTTGTAGTAGAAATAATGGGGTATAGTGGTAGTGTAGTAGAAATTAATGGCTGGTGGTATAGTAGGTAGGAATAATGGTGCAGTAGTGGTAGTAGTAGTAGAAATAAGGGTGGTGGTAGTGTAGTTAGTATATATGGTGGTAGTAGTGTAGTAGTAGTAATAATGGTGGTAGTCGTAGTAGTAGTAGAAAAATAATGGTGGTGGTAGTAGTAGTAGTAGTAAAATGGTTGTAGTAGTAATAGTAGTAGAAATACTTGTTGGTGTAGTAGTAGTATAGTAATTAATGGTGGTAGTAGTAAATAGTAGTAGAAATAATCGGTGGGGTAGTAGTAGTTCGTAGTGTAATAATGTGGTAGTAGTAGTAGGAATAATGGTGGCAGGAGTAGTAGTAGTTAGTAGTAATAATGGTGGTGGTAGTATAGTAGTAGAAATAATGGTGGTGGTAGTAGTAGTAGTAGAATAATGGTCGGTAGTAGTAGTAATAATGGTAGGGATAGTAGTAAATAGTAGTAGTAATAAATGGTCCGGTTAGTAGTAATAGTAGTAGAAATAATGGGGTGGTAGTAGAGTAGTAAGTAATAATGGTGGTGGTAGTAGTATAGTAATAATGGTGGTGTAGTAGTAGTAGTAATAATGGTGGTGGTAGTAGTAGTAGTAATAATGGTGGTAGTAGTAGTAGTAGTAATAATGGTGGTAGTAGTAGTAGTAGGAATAATGGTGGTAGTAGTAATAGTAGTAGAAATAATGGTGGTGGTAGTAGTAGTAGTAGTAATAATGGTGGTAGTAGTAATAGTAGTAGTAATAATGGTGGTAGTAGTAGTAGTAGGAATAATGGTGGTATAGTCCTAGTAGTAGAAATAAACGGTGGTGGTAGTAGTAGTAGTAGTAACTTTTTTTTTTTAAAAAATTTTTGGGGGTGGTTGGGGAGAAGTAGTAATAGAGTAGAAATAATGGTGGTGGTGGTAGTAGAGGAATCATGGTGGAGTAGTAGTAGTGTAATATGGTTGTCGGTAAGTAGTAGTAGTAAATATGCGTGTAGTTAGTAATAGTAGTAGTAATAATGGGGTAGTAGTAGTAAGTAGTAATAATGGTGGTGGTAGTAGTAGTAGTATAATGGTGGTAGTAGTAATAGTAAGTAGTAATAAGGTGGTAGTGAGTAGTAGTAGTCAGAAATAATGGTTTAGTTTTAGTTAGTTTAGTGTATTTGCACTATCTTAGAAGTACATATATTATATAATTATATAAAATTGATATAGGCATTAGCCGCCGAGCAACAGCTCCCTGCGGACAGGAACAGTGTACAAACTATTATAAAATATATTGAAGGGCGGCCAAAGAATAAAATATTAGTTACAAATAAAAAAATGTTAACTACATAACAAGTGACCCAAGTGGATTGATACAATATAACACAATTTTGCTACTGGGAAAAATACTAATGATGTGAGAACTATCATATTAATCTCCTACTGTTTTGATTCGGGTGCTGGAAAAAGTAAATCTAAGTCTATTTTTAAATGTATTAAACTTGTTAATAACTTTTCAATTGTTTGGTAAATTGTTCCAACAATTGAGGACCCAACACAGTGCAGTGAATGTTTATAAATGTTGTCGTGGTTGTGGACATTTCAGGTCAATATGGTTTCCCGCGTACCTGACTGTGCGGAAGAACTTAAATAATATTACTATCACTATCTATCATTTATACCATTGTAAAATGTAAGTACAGAAAAATTATTTTTTTTTAAACTCAAATTTCAGTAAACCCAAAATCATTAAATAATAAATCTGTATGATCATACTTGCCTTTAAAGGTAAGTGTTCTTATTATTTCTTTTGTGCAATGAAAACATCTTTTACAGTGGAAGGCCAAGTACATCCCAGGGACAGGACAAACAGTAAACTTATATAGGATAACATAAAGGAATAGTATATGCTTCGCAAAGCAATGGTGGTGGTAGTAGTAGTAGTAGTAATAATGGTGGTAGTAGTAATAGTAGTAGTAATAATGGTGGTAGTAGTAGTAGTAATAATGGTGGTAGTAGTAGTAAGTAATAATGGTGGTAGTAGTAGGTAGGTAGGTAGTAATAATGTGTGTGGTAGTAGTAGTAGTAGTAATAATGGTGGTAGTAAGTAGTAGTAAAATAAGGTGGTAGTAGTAATAGTAGTAGAAATAATGGTGGTGGTAGTAGTAGTAGTAGAAATAATGGTGGTGGTAGTAGTAGTAGGAATAATGGTGGCAGTAGTGGTAGTAGTAGTAGAAATAATGGTGGTGGTAGTAGTAGTAGTAATAATGGTGGTAGTAGTAATAGTAGTAGTAATAATGGTGGTAGTAGTAGTAGTAGTAGTAATAATGGTGGTGGTGGTAGTAGTAGTAGTAGTAATAATGGTGGTGGTAGTAGTAGTAGAAATAATGGTGGTGGTAGTAGTAGTAGTAGTAATAATGGTGGTAGTAGTAATAGTAGTAGTAATAATGGTGGTAGTAGTAGTAGTAGTAGTAGTAGTAGTAGTAGTAGTAGTAGTAGTAGTAGGAATAATGGTGGTAGTAGTAGTAGTAGTAATAATGGTGGTGGTAGTAGTAGTAGTAATAATGGTGGTAGTAGTAATAGTAGTAGTAATAATGGTGGTAGTAGTAGTAGTAGTAGAAATAATGGTGGTAGTAGTAATAGTAGTAGAAATAATGGTGGTGGTAGTAGTAGTAGTAATAATGGTGGCAGTAGTAGTAGTAGAAATAATGGTGGTAGTAGTAATAGTAGTAGAAATAATGGTGGTGGTAGTAGTAGTAGTAGTAATAATGGTGGTAGTAGTAGTAGTAGTAGTAATAATGGTAGTAGTGGTAGTAGTAGTAGAAATAATGGTGGTAGTAGTAGTAGAAATAATGGTAGTAGTAGTGGTAGTAGTAGTAGAAATAATGGTGGTGGTAATAGTAGTAGAAATAATGGTGGTAGTAGTAGTAGAAATAATGGTAGTAGTAGTGGTAGTAGTAGTAGAAATAATGGTGGTAGTAGTAGTAGAAATAATGGTGGTAGTAGTAGTAGAAATAATGGTGGTGGTAGTAGTAGTAGGAATAATGGTGGCAGTAGTGGTAGTAGTAGTAGAAATAATGGTGGTGGTAGTAGTAGAGTAATAAGGTGGTAGTAGTAAGTAAGGTGGAAATAATGGTGGTAGTAGAGTAGTAATAAGGTGGTAGTAGTGTAGTAGTAGTAATAATGGTGGATAGTAGTAGTAGTAGAAAAAGGGTGGTGGTGTAGTGTAGGAATAATGGGGTAGTAGTAGTAGTCGTAATAATGGTGGTGAGTAGTAGTTAAATAATGGTAGTAGTAGAGTAGTAGTAATATGGTAGTAGTAGTAGTAGTAGTTAATAAGGTCAGTAGTAGTAGTATAGTAATAATAGGTATGTAGATTAGTAGTAGTAGAAATAATGGTTTAGTAGTAGTAGTAGACAATAATGGTTTGTGGTAGTAGTAGTAATAATGGTGGTAGTAGTAGTAATAATGGTAGTAGTAGTAGTAGTAGTAATAATGGTAGTAGTAGTAGTAGTAGTAATAATGGTGGTAGTAGTAGTAGTAGTAGTAATAATGGTGGTGGTAGTAGTAGTAGTAGTAGAAATAATGGTAGTAGTAGTAGTAGAAATAATGGTGGTAAGTAGTAGGAATAAGGATTGTGGTATTATAGTTAGTAGTAATAATGGTTGGTATTAGTAGCTCGTAAGGAAATAATGGTTGGTTGGTAGTAGATAGTAGTAATATGGTGGTAGTAGTAGTAATAATGGTAGTAGTAGTAGTAGTATACATAATGGTAAGGATAGTAGTAGTAGTAGTAATAATGGTGGTCAGTAGTAGTAGTAGTAATATGGTGGTAGTAGTAGTAGTAGTTAGAAATAATGGTGTTGGTAGTAGTGTAGTAGAAATAATGGTGGTAGTAGTAGGAATAATGGTGGCAGTAGTGGTAGTAGTAGTAGAAATAATGGTGGTGGTGGTAGTAGTAGTAGTAATAATGGTGGTAGTAGTAGTAGTAGTAATGGTGGTAGTAGTAATAGTAGTAGAAATAATGGTGGTAGTAGTAGTAGTAGTAGAAATAATGGTGGTAGTAGTAGTAGTAGTAGTAATAATGGTGGTAGTAGTAGTAGTAGTAATAATGGTGGTAGTAGTAGTAGTAGTAGTAATAATGGTGGTAGTAGTAGTAGTAGTAATAATGGTGGTAGTAGTAGTAGTAGTAATAATGGTGGTAGTAGTGGTAGTAGTAGTAGTAATGGTGGTAGTAGTAGTAGTAGTAATAATGGTGGTAGTAGTAGTAGTAGTAGTAATAATGGTAGTAGTAGTAGTAATAATGGTGGTAGTAGTAGTAGTAGTAATAATGGTGGCAGTAGTAGTAGTAATAATGGTAGTAGTAGTAGTAATAATGGTGGTAATAGTAATGGGAAACTAGTCTTGCCACTATCGCCAGTCACTAGCTATCTCTCCCTCCATCTGGGTTCCTTGGCCTGAAGACATGTTAAGAGTGCACTGATTTCCCTTCGTCCATCTAGGCTGCAGGGAGGCAAAGTAACGGTCTACACAAATTAAATTAAATGACAAATACACCAACAGATCATACTTTTGTCGTGTTTCTATTAAGAGTTATTGTATAAGGAATGTGTCTAAGAGAGTTTTATTCATTTTATGTGTGTATTATGTTACTTTGATTCACTGCTTCTCAAATAGGAGAAGGAAAATTAGTGTTCATTATGGAACTGTCGCCGATGGGAATTCTCGCCGAAACAACAAACTAGAAGTCTCGTCGACGTGGAAATTATAACCTAACCTGGACAATGGCACCTAATCTAACCTAACTGATCAAGCTAACGATAGTATTACATCCCTGAATGCAGAAACACGGGTAACACTTGATTAAATGTATATATTGGGTCCTGTAATATCAAGAATTGGAACACTCAACGACGGCGGCGAGAGTTCCGATCGGCGACAGTTCCAGGTACCTTCATTATGTCCTTCAGGCCAAGACACCCAGAGTCCGTGAGAGACATCTTCACTAGTCCCCCCATGGAAGCATTCTGAAGTTAAAACAGCAGAAATAGGTGTTTTTCGTAGGGAACCGGATCTTCAGTAGAAAGAGAACGACCAGTGATGTTATAAGAACTTTTCCTTTGTAGGTTTGACCACTGAAGATGACAATGAAATCTGTCGAAACGTTTGCATCCTACAATAAAGATGCTGTTTGTGCTATCACGGCACGGGTCGTTCTCTTCCTACGTTCTGAAGTTAAACAAATAGATAGATATATGCGCGCGCGCGCTCTCTCTCTCTCTCTCCCCCACACTGACACACACATATAAGTCTCTCGCATAATACATATAGTTAAGACAGAGATGAATTATGGAGTAACAGATAAAACAGCAATCTTATCTCACACACGCCTCTCTCTCTCTTTAATGCAGAACACACACACACCCCTTGCCACACATATAAAAGTTCTCTCTCTCTCTCTCATATAACTGACCTGACCTGCCCTGTCCTTGCTTTCCAGCACGTCTCATCAGGTCACAGCAGGTCATCCACACGTGACCTCGCCTTGCCTGGACTCGCTCTCAACTGACATGACCTGCAAGAGTGGAACATTATGAGGACATTACATTAAGTTTTTTTTCTTCTCATATTCTATTGTTAAATTTTGTCTGTCTTAAATTTTTTTTTCTTTTTTCTTCATATTCTATTGCTAATTTAGTTTGTCCTTAGAATATCTTGTTAATTCAAAGTCTTAATCAATTTAAATCATTGTGTTAACTTCAATCAATCAATCATTGGGGGCACACGCCGGGGGGCGCGTCGCCTCGCCCACTCTACGACGCCACTCACGGGGGTCACCCGTGCACGCGCGAGTTCCCATGCAGGCTCCTTTCCCATACCAAGCAGCTCTCGACAAGAAACATCAACTTGCCCCAGCCACGAGTCTTGTGGGCGCACCCTTTAGTCCTTGAGCCAACCGGCCATATTTTGAAGTGAATGCTCCGGCGGGGGAGTAATTCTCATTATGATTTTCCATTAGGGCAATATCTCAGGTATCAGAAAAAGCATGGATGGACCATGTGAGAACGGAGCTTAGTGCCCGATGGACGCAATCTTTGAAACCACCCAGCGCAGAAAATGCCCATTTGGTGGGGTACATTGTTGCACGTGTATCTGGACTTCTATACTAGCTATCGATTGGGTTGACGACTAAAATATTACGTCCAATGTGTACCGTCTAATAAAAATAATATGAAGCATTTTGTGATAGATAATTATTATAAAATCAATATCGAAAAAAAATCATATATTTTTCAATATTGTATTTATTAGACTTGTACTTTTTTAGTGAAACAAACACTGGATGAATTTTCCAAAATTATGCATTTTGCTACACCGTTTTATCTGTCTATAAAAAATAACGCAACAAAGTACAACATATCATCCACCACGAGTTTACAAAAAATATATGTAAAGAGGCCATAAAATGACGTAGGGCCGCCGCTGGCATTATCTATTCTGACGAATAACGCAAGTAGGAATGGTCGTACGGGAGGAGTGATTTAACACCATACTATATCTAATAAGCAGGCGGAAATTGTTAAATAGGAAATCTGCACTTTGGGGGCCATCTTGGATCAAAATGTCCGCCAATTATATTACTTATTCATTACTAGAGTTTGGAAAGACGTATGGAGCTGATTTTAAACACCATACGATGTATTATCCCTAATAAGGCAAGCGGAGGTATCATTGAAACATGTCATGTTTTAGGCAAATAACACCGGATGATACCGCAGCCAAACTTTGTTAAACTCAGCACGAACCATCGATAGTCGCTGTCATCAGACGAGGAACAAAGGTTCGAGTCAGATGATTGACGTGGGAAAGTTGGCTGCGTTATTGGCGGTCTGGAGTTTGGCAGATGATGCCAGTGGCTTCATGCATGGACGGGCGTGTGGACACTGTTAGTTGCTCTGGATAGCCAAGAAAGATAAAGGCTTTGAAGCTGTGCAACGAATGATCTTTATTTCAAGCATTACAGATCTGGATCTTCGTGGAATGTACAACAGGACGTTCTTCAATAGCATTCAGGCCTTCACGTTGTCAGCGTCGCCAGGAACACGAAGATCGTCGGTGCTAATCACTCCGTTATCACATGTTCTGTGGCAAAGAAGGGCCAGATCGAATCTGGACAATTGCCGCCTGTGAGACTCCTTGATGCAGCATACGCTTAGGGCCAACTATCAGGCGGCATCTGGCGACGCAGCCTTGAAAACCTGCAAGACGTCCAGCACCATAAGCGGACATGGGCTGGGAACTCGATGATGGCGTTCGCTCAAAATCGAGGGATGGCGGGTCTACCAGCTCCAGATGTTGTATTGAATCTCATCTCATGCACATGCAGAAGGACGTGTCGACCGGTCAGATTGCTCCTGCATCTGAATGGGTTGAAGTGCAGGTTGTGGTAAGCTGCAAGGAGCTCCAAACCATGGTTGGCAGGAATGATGATATCCGTCGGTCAGGATGCCAATGACTTGAGGCGCCTCTGATTGATTGGGGGTTTAACTTTGTGTGCACTGTATATTGTATAGAATATGGTTGTTCTCTATAAATGCAGGCCAAAAAATTGCCTGAAAATCTTTTATAGGACAGATTAAACGGTTTTAGCACAATGTAAAATTCTGGAAGATCATACGGTTGTGTATTTGACTAAAAACATGACATGTTCAATGTACCTCCGCTTGCTTATTAGGAATATACATCGTATGGTGTAAATCAGCTCCATACGTCTTTCAAACTCTAGTAATGAATAATAATATAATTGGCGGCCATTTTGAAATCCAAAGCTGGCCACCAATCCAGTGCAGATTTCCTATGTAGACAATTTCCGCTGCTGATGCGAATCGTATGGTGTTAAAATCTCTCCGTACGACATTCCTAAACATCGTTATCGTCAGAATCAGATTAATTGCAGCGGCGGCCTAAGTCATTTTATGGCCTCTTTACATATTGTTGTAAACTCGTGGTGGATGATAGGTTGTACTTTCGTTGAGGGTTATTTTTTATAGACAGATAAACGGTTGTAGCAACAATGCATTAATTTGGAAAATTACCAGTGTTGTTTCACTAAAAAAAGTACAAAGTCTAATAATAAATATTGAAAAAATTAGATTTTTTTTCGATAATTGATTTTTATAATAATTTAAATCTATAAACAAAAGCTTCAATTAGTTTTATTTAGCCGGTTACACATTGGAACGTAATTTAGTCGTCAACCGCACATCGATAGCTAAGTATAGAAGTTCCAGATACACGTGCAACAAATTGTACCCACCAAATGGGCATTTCGAGCTGGTGTGGTTTCCAAGATGGCGTCCATCCGGGCATAGCTACCGTTCTCAGATGCCCATCACAACTTTTCTGACACTTGAGACATGGTCTAATGGAAAATCATAATGAGAATTACTCCCCCCCGCCGGAGCATTACTTTTTGGTATGGCTCAAGGAATACGAGTGGACCTCCTCCACGCGCGGAATTGTCTCTTAAGCCCCCGTACACACTACCCACTCAAACCGTCGGCGCTTCCCGTCGAACAGTGTCTAGTAACTCAAAAGTGGCAGGTGGGACACGATGCCGACGAGGAAAAATGTAACCGTCGGCGATTGCCCGCCAACATTCAGCAGGTTTAAATTTGGGCGGGGCTATGCACCGTCACTCACGGGTCAGCGACAAAACATGCTTCAAGGATCGGCAGTTTTCAACATCTAGTATTTTTGTATTGATATGTACCGTATACATCAGAACCAAGAAAGTCAGCTGATTACGAATATGTGATCAAAAATTAAATGGGAGAAACAGTTGAGAAATTGCAGCGAGTTGAAGACAAAAAAGTGAGAAAAATGTGTGGACACAACACTGGCATGACATGTGTCGGCGCTTGCCGACGGCAAGCGCCGACGGTGGTGAGTGGTAGTGTGGACGGGACTTTACAGATACAACCCGATGAGAAGGATCGGTTTCAGGGTAGCGTGCCACATGCCCATATAGCCGAAGTTGGCGCTGACGGACTATGCAGGTAATAGGCCTCGATTCAGTCTCACGGTGCAATCGCTGATTTGACACGTAATCATCCCAGCGATACCCCATGATTCTGCGAAGACACTTATTACCAAAGGCATTGTCATTGCCATGTAACATTGTGTTAACTTGCTATACCGTAATCATGCATTAATTAAGAGTAAATATTTGTAAGAGGAAAAAATATATTGATGTTATTTTTACTTCTATTGGTTTTGAAATTAGTAAAATGTTGAAATGTGAAACTGTTTTGTCAATGTCCGAGAGAGACTTAAAAAACTGAAAAACGCGACTGAAAAGATACTGTATGTGTCTGAGAGAGAGAGAGAGAGAGAGAGTAGAATCCATCGGGCCAGCTAAGATCACTGCATCATTCATTAGGGGACGTTAGGGGACGGAAGAGTAATACCGTTTTCTGTGATGTGTGTGATTGATGGGGTGAGGGGATAAGGAGAGTGAAGGGGGCGGGGAGAGAGAGAGAGAGAGAGAGAGAGAGAGAGAGAGAGAGAGAGAGAGAGAGAGAGAGAGAGAGAGAGAGAGAGAGAGATGGCCCATATGTATGCCCGTCACCTGTGTGTGTGCTGATGAGTCTTGATTCCGTTACCTGGAGAAACTATAAGGGGAATGAAACCTGCACTGATTAATACAAACTGACAGGGAGAAGATGATCAGGAGGAGGG
>JACEEZ010012423.1:197500-225000 GCA_016584305.1 Chionoecetes opilio | reverse complement strand
TATCTGTGAAATCTTACCCCTTCCCTTCCTTCCCTTCCCTTCCCTCCCTTCCCTTCCCTTCCCTTCCTCCCCTTCCCTTCCCTTCCCTTCCCCTTCCCTTCCCCCCTTCTTCCCTTCCCTTCCCTTCCCTCTTCCCGTCCCCCTTCCCTTCCCTTTCCCCTCTTCCCCTTCCCCCGGCCACCCCCTTCTCTCTATCCTATCTACCCCCCCTTACCTATCCCCCCTCCCCTTTATCCCCCCTCCTCCTTTCCTAATTCATCCCCTCCCCCCTCCACCCGTCCTCCTATTCTGGTATTATTATTATTGTTATTGTTGTTGTTATTGTTATTGTTGTTATTATTATTATTATTGTTGTTATTATTATTATTAGTTTTCTTTATTATCATCGTTTCATTTGACTCTCTCTCTCTCTCTCTCTCTCTCTCTCTCTCTCTCTCTCTCTCTCTCTCTCTCTCTCTCTCTCTCTCTCTCTCTCTCTCTCTCTCTCTCTCTCTCTCTCTCTCTCTCTCTGCACTAAATAAATAAATAAATAAATGGGTTGATAAAAAATATCTAAAATTAATTCCTTATTCCTCCATCTTTTTTTCCTGTTTGAACACGTCCATTACAAGGTCAAAAAAGGTCAAAAGGTCACGTAGGGAAAGGTCAGGTCTAAAAGGTCATGGAATAAACAGAACGTACACCTTAAACTCGCTTATTGAGCTACGTAATTAAGAGTATTAATGATGTACCTAGTAGTAATGTATTAAATATAGAATGTAGTTATGTAGTAGTTATGTAGTAATTATGTAGTTATGTAGTAGTTATGTAGTAGTTATGTAGTTATGTAGTAGTTATGTAGTAGTTATGTAGTAATTATGTAGTTATGTAGTAGTTATGTAGTAGTTATGTAGTTATGTAGTAGCTATGTAGTAGTTATGTAGTAATTATGTAGTTATGTAGTAGTTATGTAGTAGTTATGTAGTTATGTAGTAGTTATGTAGTAGTTATGTAGTAGTTATGTAGTTATGTAGTAGTTATGTAGTAGTTATGTAGTAATTATGTAGTTATGTAGTAGTTATGTAGTAATTATGTAGTAGTTATGTAGTAGTTATGTAGTAATTATGTAGTTATGTAGTAATTATGTAGTTATGTAGTAATTGTGTAGTTATGTAGTAGTTATGTAGTAATTATGTAGTTATGTAGTAATTATGTAGTTATGTAGTAGTTATGTAATAGTTATGTAGTAATTATGTAGTTATGTAGTAGTTATGTAGTAGTTATGTAGTAGTTATGTAGTAGTTATGTAGTAATTATGTAGTTATGTAGTAGTTATGTAGTAGTTATGTAGTAATTATGTAGTTATGTAGTAATTATGTAGTTATGTAGTAGTTATGTAATAGTGTATGTAGTAATTATGTAGTTATGTAGTAATGTATGTAGTTATGTAGTAGTTATGTAGTAATTATGTAGTTATGTAGTAGTTATGTAGTAGTTATGTAGTAATTATGTAGTTATGTAGTAATTATGTAGTTATGTAGTAGTTATGTAATAGTTATGTAGTAATTATGTAGTTATGTAGTAGTTATGTAGTAGTTATGTAGTAGTTATGTAGTAATTATGTAGTTATGTAGTAGTTATGTAGTAATTATGTAGTTATGTAGTAATTATGTAGTAATTATGTAGTAATTATGTAGTTATGTAGTAGAAGAGTATAATTATGTATTAAGAGTAGTAATGATGATTAGGCATAAATTGGAGAGGACTAAATGACATAAACAGGTCATTGGACTGCATAGTTAGGGACAACATTATGGAATTAAATTGATGGTTTAAAATTTAGGGATAGAATTAAGGGATGAAAATAAAGGATAAATTGATGGGATGCAATTAAGGGTTTTAAATTAAGGGATATTATTTAGGGATTAACTTCAGGGATAAAAATTAATAGGCTTACTAATTAGGGTTCAATTATAAAAGGATAAAATTCGTCTGGATAAAAAAATAAATAATAATAATGAAGCAAAAGAAATAAAGAAAAAATATGAAAACTAATACAAAAGAATAAATACAAACTAGCAACGAAGAAATGAATAATAAAAATACGATAGCAAATACCTGATTCCTATTGGCTCCCATAATGACGTCACAAGGAGACTCTGATTGGCTGAAAAGAAAAGTAAAATTAATCATCTATTCATATTAAGTCCACGATTTTTGATTGGCTGGCATAAATGACGTCATAGATAAGCTGCTCTGTGATTGGCTGACACATGTGACGTCATAGATAAGCTTCACTGTGATTGGCTGAGGGTTATAAGGTATTAGTCCTCCCTTAGAAGGCATATTACAGTCAGTGGTTCAGTGCCATTCTAAATCTTGAAGGGGAAGGACGTGTGTTTGTCTACGCTCTTGCCCGCACTCACAGGACCAGGTAAAGAGAGAGAGAGAGAGGGAAGGAGGAAGAGAGAGAGAGAGAGAGAGAGAGAGAGAGAAAAGAGAAGAGAGAGAGAGAGAGAGAGAGAGAGAGAGAGAGAGGGGGAGAGAGAGGAGAGAGAAAAGAGAGAGAGAGAAGAGAAAGGAGAGAGAGAGAGAGAAGAGAGAGAGAGAGAGAGAGGGGAGAGAGAGAGAGAGAGAGAGAGAGAGAGAGAGAGAGAGAAGGTCATTACTACATGCAGGTCTAATTACAGGTCACGATGGTGTTGGATCTGAAGGGTTCTTACACCGGCAGCCCAACGTGGCTCGTGGAACAGCAGGTCAGGCCAGGTCAAAGTTAGGGTCAAGTCAAACCAAAAGTTCCACAAAACCCTCCCTCTCTTCTCCCTCTCATACCATCCCTCCTAGAACTCTCCTTGCCACTCCCTCTCCCACCTTCCTTTCCCCACTCTCAAAACCCTTCTTCTCTGACCCCTCCCTCTCTTATCCCTCTCCCTTGCTTCTCCTTCCCTCTCACAAAACCCTCTCTCTACCCCTCCCTCACAACTTCATTTCTCCCTCTCTCCCTCTCTCCCACACACACTCTCACACACACTCTCACACACACGCCTCTCACACACACCCTTTCCCCACTCTCTCACACCTTCCTTTCCTCCCTCTCCCACCCATCTACATCCCCAACACCTCTCTCCGCCTCTCACACACTCTCCCCGTCTCTCCCAGCTGGGCCTCCCCGTGTACGTGGAGTCCGTGAAGAACGACTCCACCGACCTCATCACCACCGTGGTCTTCGTGTTCCGCGTGGCCGTGTCCTTGAGCGAGGTGTTTGGCCCGAAGGATGGCGAGGAGGAGGAAGAGGAGGGGAGGTCACTGCTGGATAATAGGTGAGGAAGGAGGAGGATGGGGAGGAATAGGAGGAGGGGGAGGAATAGGAGGAGGAATGGGAGGAGGAGGAGGAGGAGGAGGAGGAGGAGGAGGAGGAGGAGGAGGAAGAGGAGGCAAGGGCACTGCTGAATAATAGGTGAGGAGGAGGAGGAGGAATAGGAGGAGGGGGAGGAATGGGAGGAGGAGGAGGAGGAGAGGAGGAGGAGGAGGAGGAGGAGGAGAGGGCACTGCTGGGGAAGGAGCAGGAGGAAGGAAGACGTGGTGGAGGAGGAGCAGAAGGAGGAGGAGGAGGAAAGGGCACTGCTGGATTAAAGGTAAGGAGGAGGTGGAGGAGGAGGAAGGGAAGATAGGAGGAGGAGAGAAGGAGAAGAAGAGTAAGTAGAAGGATAATAAGAGAAGGAGTTTATGTATGTCTACTAATATCTATGCAATCTTTCCCCTCCCCCTCCCCCCTCCCTCCCCCCTTCCCCCCCCCCTTCCCCCCCCCCCCTCCCCCCCCCCTCCCTCCCCCTTCCTTCCCTCACTCCCTCCCTTACCCAACATACCCCCCACACAACCCCCACACCCTCACCACCACTACCACCACCACCACCACCAGTCAGTCAGTCAGTCAGTCAGTCCACTACTACCCACCACCACGCGAACAAGTGCCCCTACTACTACTACTACTACTACTACTACTACTACTACTACTACTACACTACTACTACTACTACTACCACTACTACTACCACTACTACTACTACTACTACTACAGCAACAATAACAACTACTACTACTACAACAACAATAACAACAACTACTACTACTACTACAACAACAATAACAATACTACTACTACTACTACTACTACTACTACTACTACTACTACTACTACTACTACTACTACTACTCTACCCTATATTACATACACAGATATCAAAGCCCCTATAAACAAACCTGAACCCTATACAACCCTGCATAAAGTATAGTGGTATTTAAAGCCCCCTGTATTTAATTGACGTATTAAAGCCCCCTGTATTTAATTGACGTATTTAAAGCCCCTGTATTTAATTGACGTATTTAAAGCCCCTGTATTTAATTGACGTATTTAAAGCCCTGTATTTAATGACGTATTTAAAGCCCCTGTATTTAATTGACGTATTTAAAGCCCCTGTATTTAATTGACGTATTTAAAGCCCCTGTATTTAATTGACGTATTTAAAGCCCCCTGTATTTAATTGACGTATTTAAAGCCCCCTGTATTTAATTGACGTATTTAAAGCCCCTGTATTTAATTGACGTATTTAAAGCCCCTGTATTTAATTGACGTATTTAAAGCCCCTGTATTTAATTGACGTATTTAAAACCTCTGTATTTAATTGACGTATTTAAAGCCCCTGTATTTAATTGACGTATTTAAAGCCCCTGTATTTAATTGACGTATTTAAAGCCCCCTGTATTTAATTGACGTATTTAAAGCCCCTGTATTTAATTGACGTATTTAAAGCCCCTGTATTTAATTGACGTATTTAAAGCCCCTGTATTTAATTGACGTATTTAAAGCCCCCTGTATTTAATTGACGTATTTAAAGCCCCTGTATTTAATTGACGTATTTAAAGCCACCTGTGTTTAAATGACGTATTTAAAGCCCCTGTATTTAATTGACGTATTTAAAGCCCCCTGTATTTAATTGACGTATTTAAAGCCCCTGTATTTAATTGACGTATTTAAAGCCCCTGTATTTAATTGACGTATTTAAAGCCACCTGTGTTTAAATGGATCGTGTGTCGGTTGCATTTAGTGTCCGGCTTAACATTCCAATATTCACGCAAGTCGGGGGTCGGCCGGTCGGGTTGGTCGCCATAGCGTTCCCGATCGTACTAGTGTTGGATACTGTCAACAAGGACTATTTTGATGACCTTTACGATGATGACTATGATGATGGTAACTATTATGATGACTCCCAAGGTACCATGACCCCCGAACGAGACAGTTACTATTCCATGAACAACAACAACAACAACAACAACAACAACAACAACTACAACAACAACAACAACAACAACAACTACTATGACTATTACTATGATTACGCCAATAGCTTCCCTTCCTCCTCCTCCTCTTCCTCTTCCTCTTCCTCCTATTCAAGAGTAACAAGAGGCATACACAACGCAGCTCAAGCCCATAATCTTCCTCCTCTTGTATTAGGGAAATCCAGGTATATGTATATGCTGTATATTTACCCTATAACTATACAACCTAACAATACTATTTATATATACCTACTATAGTTGTTTGTTGTTTTTTACGAGGCAAAAAATCCTGCCCCCTTGCTGCTTACTGACTGATATTTGATGCCAGGAGAAGTAAAGGGAATATTACACTTCTTCTAAATTTCAGCTGTATTTTATCATAGTTAACCCTAGTATCAGGTAAACAGAGGCATCATTTTGACCCCTTGCTGCTTACTGACTGATATTTGATGCCAGAGAAGTAAAGGGAATACTACCACTTCTTCTAAATTTGCTTAAATTTTATCAAGTTAACCCTATTATCATTAAACAGAGGCATCATTTACTATCGACCTTAAGATAAATAATTTTGCTTGTTAAAAAAAAAAGCCTTATAAAACTATTTGACATACTACATCTATCTATCTACAGTATTGACTATTGCCTATTACCTAAACTAAGTCTACTATTGACCTATTAACTATATTTGTACTTACGATTTCAGACGAACTGAAAATATCGCATCCTTTCTTTAAATATCGAAATTAATCATACTTTTTTTTAACTTGATTTTACCTTCCTCTTCCTTCCTTCCTTCCTTCCTTCCCTCCTCTTCCTTCCTCCTACCCCTCCTTCCTTCCTTCCTTCCTTCCTTCCTTCCTTCCTTCCTTCCTTTCCTTCCTTCCTCCTTCCTTCCTCCTACCCTCCCTTCCTTCCTTCCTTCCTTCCTTCCTTCCTTCCCTCCTTCCTTCCTTCCTCCTCCTCCTCCCTCCTCCCCCCTCCTCCCTCCCTCCTCCCTCCCTTCCTTCCCTTCCTCCCTCCCTCCTCCTTCCTTCCTTCCTTCCTTCCTTCCTTCCTTCCTTCCTTCCTTCCTTCCTTCCTTCCTTTCCTTCCCTTCCTTTCCCTTCCTTCCTTCCTTCCTTCCTTCCTCCTTCCTTCCTTCCTTCCTTCCTTCCTTCCTTCCTCTCCTTCCTTCCTTCCTCTTCCTTCCTTTCCTTCCTTCCTTCCTTTCCTTCCTTTCCTTCCTTCCTTCCTTCCTCCTTCCTTCCTTCCTTCCTTCCTTTCCTTTCCTTCCTTCCTTCCTTCCTTCCTTCCTTCCTTCCTTTCCTCCCTCCTTCCTTCCTTCCTTCCTCCTATTTTTATTTTACATTGCCTTCATAATCATACTTTTAAATCTACATCTACGTCTACAGGAGTCTTGCCGCGGATCAGATGGCTCTGTTCAACCACCTGGAGGCGTCTCTGTGGGCCGCGGGCGTTGAGGGGCGCGCGTGTTTGCTAAGGGCGGTGTGTGAGGCCCAGAGCAAGCGCCTCCTCGCCCTCAACCTCCTGGGGCACCTTCTGCAGGCCTTCCTGACGTGAGTGTGAGGGTGGGGAAGGGTGTTCAGGTGAGGGAGAAAGAGAAAAGTTGAGAAGTAGAGAAAAGTAAAATAAAGTCAAGTAGAGAAAGTAGAGTAAAAGTAAAGTAGAGAAAGGTTGTAGAGTATATAGGAGAGTAGTAATAGAAGTATCATAGATAGAAGGAAGTTGTTAAGGAAAGAGATAGAGAAAGGTACGTAGTTGTAGGTAGTAGTAGATAGTAGTATAGTAGTTAGTAGTAGTAGTAGTAGTAGTAGTAGTAGTAGTAGTAGTAGTAGTAGTAGTAGTAGTAGTAGTAGTATAGTAGTAGTAGGTAGTAGTAGTAAATAGTAGTAGTAGTGGTAAATAGTAGTAGTAGTGGTAAATAGTAGTAGTAGTAGTAGTAGTAAATAGTAGTAGTAGTAGATAGTAGTAGTAGTAGTAGTAGTAGTAGTAGTAGTAGTAGTAAATAGTAGTAGTAGTAGATAGTAGTAGTAGTTGTAGTAGCAGTAGATAGTAGTAGTAGTAGAGTAGTAGTAGTAGTAGTAGTAGTAGTAGTAGTAGTAGTAGTAGTAGTAGATAGTAGTAGTAGTAGTAGATAGTAGTAGTAGTAGTAGATAGTAGTAGTAGTAGTAGTAGTAGTAGTAGCAGATAGAGTAGTGTAGTAGTAGTAAATAGTAGTGTAGTAGTAGTAGTAGTAGTAAATAGTAAGTAGTAGTAGTAGTAGTAGTAGTAGTAGTAGTAGTAGTAGTAGTAGTAGTAGTAGTAGATAGTAAATAGTAGTAGTAGTAAATAGTAGTAGTAGCCGTAGTAGTAGTAGTAGTAGTAGTAGTAGTAGTAGTAGTAGTAGTAGTAGTAGTAGTAGTAGTAGTAGTAGTAGTAGTAGTAGAGGGAGTGAGGTGTTGAGGTAAGGGATATAAAAAGGTAGTTGAGGTAGATGGATAAATAGACGGATAGAAAAATTGATAAAAACTAAATTAGATCTATTCATTCATTCCTTCCTCTCTCCTCTCCTTCCTTCCTAACCCTCCCTCCTACTCCTTCCCTCCTCCCTTCCCTCCTACCTCTCCCTCCTTCCTTTCCTTCCTTCTCCTCCTTCCCTACCTCCCTCTCTCTCTCCCTTCCTTCCTTCCTTCCTCCTATCCTAAACCTCCCCTCTACCCATCTTTCTTCCCTCTCTTCCTCCTCCTACTACCTATCCTCCTCCTACCCTTCTTCCTTCCTTCCTCCTACCCTCCCTCCTTCCTTCCTCCTACTACCCATCCTTCCTCCTTCCTTCTCCCACCCTCCCTCCTTCTACTACTCCTCAACTTTCCAGACCCCAAGACAAGACCCTACAGGAGCCGTACTGGGTGGCTGCCGAGGTGGGACGGTCTGGCACGCGGGACGGTCGCTGCAACAAACACTACCCCGGCTGTCCCGTCTCCGTTCTCGACATCTTTAAGCTCGCCAGAAACAAGAAGAGAGGACCTACTGTTAACAAATCGCCACCACCAGCACCACCTAGAGATGTTTACTCCTTTACTTCTTCCTCTGACTCTTCTATGGATTATAAGAATGTGGTGATGTAAGTTTATGTCTACTACTACTACTACTACTACTACTACTACTACTACTGCTGCTACTACTACTACTACTGCTACTACTACTACTGCTGCTACTACTACTGCTGCTACTACTACTACTACTGCTACTATTATTATTATTATGCTCCTTCTGCTATTATCATTATTATTGTTATTTTAAATTTTGGTTGCGGGTTTTGTTTTGAAATTTCCCCTTTGTTAATTTTTTTTTTGAGCATAAGAAAAGAGAGAGAAAAGGAGAGAGAGGAGAGAGAGAGAGAGAGAGAGGAGAGAGAAAAGGGAGAGAGGAGAGAGAGAGAGAGAGAGAGAGAAAAAAAAAGAGAGAGAGAGAGGTATTTAAGTCAATATATCTTGGTTTTTTTACCAGAAAAATAATCAAATAATTAGATATAAATAAATTGATTAATAAAATAATTGGATATAAATAAAATAAATACTTTTAATGCAGTATTTCAATCCCCTTCTAAAACCTAAGTACAAGTGTCAGGCACAGCAATATCACCGGAACCGTAAAACCAATGGATCTTGGGGATGGGAAAAACCGATTTTTTGGGGCCGGGTCGGAAAACAACCCAAGTTGGGTGAAAACCCGGTGATTGTTAAAAATTTTAAAAAAGGGGTTGGGGGGAAATTTAAAAATTAATGTGTGGAAATTTTTAAAGGGAAAGGGTTAGTTTGGTTGGAAAGTTTTTAAAAAAAGGAAGTTTAATGTGTTGGAAATTTTTAAAAAGATATTTAAAGATGTTTTTTGGAAATTTTTAAAAAAAAGTTAGATGGGGTTGGAAATTTTTAAAAGGGAAGTTGGGATGTGTTGGAAAGTTTCAAAAAGTTTAGTTAGTTTGTGTTGGAAAGTTTTAAAAAAAATAGTTAGATGGGGTTGGGAAAAGTTTAAAAGATAGTTAGATGTTTTGGGAAAAATTTTTAAAAATAGTTAATGTTTTTGGAAAAAATTTTTAAAAAGGGAAATTTAAGGTGTTAAAAAAGTTTTAAAAGAATTTTAGATGGGGGTTGGAAATTTTTAAAAAGATATTTTAGATGTTTTGGAAATTTTTAAACGATATTTTAGTTTGTGTTGGAAAGTTTCAAAAGATAGTTAGATGTGTTGGAAAGTTTTAAAAGATAGTTAGATGTTTTGGGAAAATTTTTTAAAAGGTGTTAGAGGTTTTTGGAAATTTTAAAAAGGGGTTAAAAGGGGTTTTGGAAAAAATTTTAAAAAAAGGAAGTTTGAGGGGTTAAAAGTTTTAAAAGGAATTTTGAGGGGTTTTAGAAATTTTTAAAAGGGGAAGTTAATGGGTTAAAAATTTTTAAAAAGGGGTTTTTAATGTTTTGGGAAAATTTTTTTAAAAAATTGTTTAAATTTTTAAAGGATGGTGGTGGGAAAATTTTAAAGGGAATTTTTAGATGTTTGGAAATTTTTAAAAGATAGTTGGGATGTTTTAAAAAGGGTTTTAAAAGATAGTTTACATGTGTTAAAAGTTTCAAAAGATATTTTAGATGTTTTGGGAAATTTTTTTTAAAAAAGATATTTTAATGTGTTGGAAAAATTTTTAAAAATAGTTAGTGTTTTTGGAAAGTTTTAAAAGTATTTTAGATGGGGTTGGGAAAAGGGTTTTTAAAAAGATAGTTAGATGTTTGGAAATTTTTAAAAAGGATAGTTAGATGTGTTGGAAATTTTTAAAAAAGGATATTTTGAGGGTTTTTGGGGGGTTTTTAAAAGATAGTTAGATGTTTTGGAAATTTTTTAAAAATATTTGATGTGTTAAAAAAGGTTTTAAAAGGGAAGTTAGATGTGTTGGAAAGTTTTAAAAGGTTGTTGGTGTTTTTGGAAAAATTTTTAAAAAAGGGTTTTTTAGATGTGTTGGAATTTTTTAAAAAAGGTTGTTAAATGTGGGGGAAAAGGGTTTCAAAAGTTTTTTTTAGATGTGTTGAAAGTTTAAAAAAGATAGTTGATTTTTGGGAAAATTTTTAAAAAGATAGTTAGATGTTTTAAAAAATTTTCAAAAAAAATTTAGATTTTTTGGGAAAATTTTAAAAAAATAGTTAATGTGTTGGAAAGTTTTAAAAGAATTTTAAAATGTGTTGGAAAGTTTTAAAAGGGAAGTTATTTTTTGGGAAAAGTTTTAAAAGATATTTTAAAATGTTTTGGGAAATTTTTAAAAGGGGGAAATTTTAATGGGGTTGGAAAGTTTTAAAAGAAAAAAGGATTTTGTTGGAAATTTTTAAAAAGGTTTTTATTTTTTGGGAAATTTTTAAAAAAAAGTTAGATGTTTTTGGAAATTTTTAAAAGGTTGTTGATGTGTTGGAAATTTTTTAAAAAAAATTTAAAATTGTGTTGGAAAAGTTAAAAAAGGAATTTAAAATTTTTGGGAAAAAATTTTTAAAAAGGAATTTGATGTGTTGGAAATTTTTAAAAGGGAATTTGGGATGTGTTGGAAGTTTTAAAAGGGAAGTTAGAGGGTTTTGGGGGAAATTTTTAAAAAGGGTTAGATGTTTTGGGGGAAATTTTTAAAAAAAAATTAGATGTTTTTGGAAAATTTTTAAAAAGGGGTTAGATGTTTTTTAAAAAGTTTTAAAAGAAAGTTAAAAGGGGTTTGGAAAAATTTTTAAAAAAGGAAGTTAAAAATGTGTTGGAAATTTTTAAAAAGGAAGTTAGATGGTTGGAAATTTTTTAAAAGGGGAAAGTTAGTTTTTTTGGAAATTTTTTTAAAAGGGAAATTTTGGGATGTTTTTTGGGAAAATTTTTAAAAAAAAGGGTTAGATGTGTTGGAAATTTTTAAAAAAAGAAAGTTAATGTTTAAAAAGTTTTAAAAGAAAGTTAGATTTTGTTGGAAAGTTTTTAAAAAGATTTTTAGATGTTTGAAATTTTTAAAAAGGGAAAAATTTTGAGGGGTTTAAATTTTTTTAAAAAGGGATTTGTTTGGGTTAAAAATTTTTTAAAAGGAATTTTTGATGGTTAGAAATTTTTAAAAGGAATTTTAAAAGGGTTTAAAAAGGGTTTTAAAAAGGAATTTTTAAGGGGTTTTAAAAAGGGTTTTAAAAGGGGGGGGGTTTTAGATTTTTTGGAAAAAGTTTTAAAAGAAAGGTTAATGTGTTGGAAATTTTTAAAAAGGTTGGTTAATTTTTAAAAAGTTTTAAAAAATTAATGTTTTGGGAAAAATTTTTAAAAAAAGTTAGATGTTTTAAAAAATTTTTAAAAAGGGAAGGTTAAATGTGTTGGAAATTTTTAAAAAGGAAGTTAGATGTTTTTTAAATTTTTAAATTTTTTTTGGAAAGTTTTTAAAAAGGGAATTTAGATGTGTTAAAAAATTTTTAAAAAGGGAGTTAGATGTTTTGGGAAAAAGGTTTTAAAAAAAGGAAGTTAGATGTTTTTGGAAATTTTTAAAAGGGAAATTTAGATGTGTTGGAAATTTTTAAAAAAAGATAGTTAGATGTGTTAAAAATTTTTTTTAAAAAGATATTTTTAGAGGTTTTGGGAAAGTTTTAAAAAAAATAGTTAGATGTTTTGGAAAAGTTTTAAAAGATATTTAAAGGGGTTTTGGGAAAAATTTTTTTAAAAGGGTAGTTGATGTGTTTGGAAAATTTTTTAAAAAGATAGTTAATGTTTTGGGAAATTTTTAAAAGATAGTTAGATGTGTTGGAAAGTTTTAAAAGATAGTTAGATGTGTTAAAAAATTTTTAAAAGATATTAGATGTGTTGGAAAGTTTTAAAAAAAGATAGTTAGTTTTTTTGGAAAAATTTTTAAAAGATTTTTTAATGTGTTAGAATTTTTTAAAAGTTTTTTTAAAATGTGTTAAAAAAAGTTTTAAAAGATGTTAGATGTGTTGGAAAAAAAAAAAAAAAAAAAAAAAAAAAAAAAATTTTTCAAAAGGGAAGGGTTATTGTTTTGGGAAAAAGTTTTAAAAGATTTTTAATGTGTTGGAAAGTTTTAAAAGATAGTTGATTTGTTGGAAATTTTTAAAGGGAAAGTTGATGTTTGGAATTTTTAAAAAAAAGAAAGTTAAGGGGTTTTAGAAATTTTTTAAAAAAGGAAAGGGTTATATGTTTTGGAAAAAATTTTTAAAAAAGGTTTTTAGAGTATTGGAAATTTTTTAAAAGATAGTTAGATGTGTTGAAAAGTTTTAAAAGATAGTTAGATGTGTTGGAAAGTTTTAAAAGGAATTTAAAAGTTTTTTTGGAAAATTTTTTAAAAGATATTTAGATTTGTTGGAAATTTTAAAAGATATTTAATGTGTTGGAAATTTTTTTAAAAAAATAGTTAGATTGTTGGGAAATTTTTTTAAAAGTTTATTTAGTTTTTTGTTGGAAATTTTTAAAAAAAGATAGTTAGATGTGTTGGAAAGTTTTAAAAGATAGTTAGATGTGTTGGAAAGTTTTAAAAGATAGTTAGAGTTTTTTGGGAAAAGGGGTTTAAAAGATAATTAGAATGTGTGGGAAAATTTTAAAAGATGTTAAAATGTTTTAAAAATTTTCAAAAGATATTTAAAGATGTGTTGGAAATTTTTTAAAAGATAGTTAGATGTTTTGGGGAAAGTTTAGAAAAAAAGTTAGTTTGTTTTGGGGAAAGTTTAAAAAGATATTTAGATGTTTGGGAAATTTTTAAAAGATATTTTTTAGATGGGGTTGGAAAGTTTTAAAAAAATAGTTAGAGGGGTTTTGGGAAAAAGGTTTTAAAAAAAAAGTTAGATGTTTTGGGAAAAGTTTTAAAAGATAGTTAGTTTGTGTTGGAAATTTTAAAAAGATAGTTAGATTTTGTTGGAAAGTTTTAAAAGATAGTTGGGATGTTTTGGGAAAATTTTTTTAAAAGATGGGTTAGATGTTTTGGAAAGTTCAAAAGTTTAGTTAGATGGGGTTGGGAAATTTTTAAAAAGGGAAAGGGTTAGTTTGTTTTGGAAATTTTTCAAAAGGAATTTAGTTTTGTGTTGGGAAATTTTTAAAAAAGTAGTTAGAGGGTTTTGGAAAGTTTTAAAAGATATTAGATTTTTTGGGAAAATTTTTTAAAAGGAAGTTAGATTTTTGGAAAGTTTTAAAAGATGGGTTAAAATGTGTTGGAAATTTTTAAAAAAGGAAGTTAGATGTGTTGGAAAATTTTTAAAAGTTTATTTTAGATTTTTTGGGAAAAATTTTAAAAAAAAGAAGTTAGATGTGTTGGAAATTTTTAAAAAAGGAAATTTTAAATGTGTTGGAAATTTTTAAAAGATATTTTAGATTGTTAAAAATTTTAAAAAAAGGGATAGTTAGATGTGTTGGAAATTTTTAAAAAGATAGTTTAGAAGTTTTTGGGGGGAAATTTTTAAAAAGATAGTTAGATGTGGGGGGAAAATTTTTTAAAGGAATTAGATGTTTTGGGAAAATTTTCAAAAAGATAGTTAGATGTGTTGGAAAGTTTTAAAAGAGATATTTTGGGATGTTTTGGAAATTTTTAAAAAAATTAGTTAGTTTTGTTTTTGGAAATTTTAAAAAAAAGGGAAGGTTGGTTTTGGAAATTTTTAAAAGATAGTTAGATTTTTGGGAAAAAAGTTTTAAAAGATATTAGATGTTTTGGGAAAAGTTTTAAAAGATAGTTAGATTTTTTTGGAAAGTTTTAAAAGATAGTTAGAGTTTTGGGAAAAATTTTTAAAAAAGATAGTTGGGTTTGTGTTGGAATTTTTAAAAAGATAGTTGGGATTTTGGAAATTTTTAAAAGATATTAGAGTTTTGGAAAATTTTTAAAAGATGTTACTTTGTTTTTGGAAAATTTTTTTAAAAGATAGTTAGTTTGGGGGTTGGAAAGTTTTAAAAGGAAGTTAGATTGTTGGAAAGTTTAAAAGGGAAAATTTAGATGTTTTTGGGAAATTTTTTTAAAAGATATTTTAGAGTTTTGGGAAAATTTTTTAAAAGATATTTTTAGATGGGTTTGGAAAAGTTTTAAAAATATTAAAGATGTTTTAAAATTTTTTAAAAGATATTTTTAGAGGGGTTTTGGGGAAATTTTAAAAAAAAGAAATTTTGATTTTGGAAAATTTTTCAAAGATATTTAAGATTTTTTGGAAAAGGGTTTTTAAAAAGGGAAATTTTGGGAGTTTTGGAAAATTTTTTAAAAAATAGTTAGATGTTTTTGGGGAAAGTTTTAAAAAAAAGTTAAATTTGTTAGAAAGTTTTAAAAGATATTAGATGTGGGGGAAAAAGGTTTTAAAAAATGGGTTTAGTTTGTTTTGGGAAAATTTTTAAAAAGGGATAGTTGGG
The DNA here is from genome assembly GCA_016584305.1 of Chionoecetes opilio. Taxonomy (NCBI): domain Eukaryota; kingdom Metazoa; phylum Arthropoda; class Malacostraca; order Decapoda; family Majidae; genus Chionoecetes; species Chionoecetes opilio. Next base: position 210,339 of record JACEEZ010012423.1, on the reverse strand, counting down.
TGTTTTGGGAAAAGTTTCAAAAGGATAGTTAGATGTCTTGGAAATTTTTCAAGAGAATTTAGATTTTTTGGAAAAATTTTTTAAAAAAAGTTTAGATGTGTTGGAAATTTTTAAAAGAAGTTAGTTTTTGGGGGAAATTTTTTAAAAAAGAAAAAGTTAGAGGGTTTTTTGGAAAGTTTTAAAAGATGTTAGATGTTTTGGAAAAATTTTTAAAAGATAGTTAAAAGGGGTTTTGGAAAGTTTTAAAAGAAAAGTTAGATGTGTTGGAAATTTTTAAAAAGATAGTTAGATGTTTTTGGAAAGGGTTTTTAAAAAATTTAGTTTAGATGTGTTTGGGGAAAGTTTTTAAAAAGATGTTAGATGTTTTTTTGGAAAGGTTTTAAAAAAAGTTTACATGTGTTAAAAGTTTTAAAAGATATTTTTAGATGTGTTGGAAAAAGTTTTTAAAAAAGGAAGTTAGATGTTTTTTGGAAAATTTTCAAAAGATGTTAGATGTTTTGGGAAAGTTTTAAAAAGATATTTAAAGATGTTTTGGGAAAATTTTTAAAAAGATAGTTAGAGGGTTTTGGAAAGTTTTAAAAGATATTTAAGAGTGTTGGAAAGTTTTAAAAAATATTTAGATGTTTTTGGAAAAAGGTTTTAAAAAAAAGGGTTTAATTTTGGAAAGTTTAAAAAGGATGTTAGATGTTTTGGGAAATTTTTTTAAAAAGGGAAGTTAAAATGTTTTGGGAAATTTTTTAAAAAAAGATATTTAGTTTGTTTTGGGAAAAAAGGTTTTAAAAGATGGTTAGATGTGTTAGAAATTTTTTAAAAGAAAAGTTAGAGTTTTTGGAAAGTTTTAAAAGTTTTTTAGATGTTTTGGGAAAATTTTTAAAAAAGATAGTTAGATGTTTTTGGAAAGTTTAAAAAGTAGTTAGTTTGTTTTGGGAAAATTTTCAAGAGATATTTTAGAATTTTAAAATTTTTAAAAAAGATAGTTAAAAATGGGTTAGAAAGTTTAAAAAGGAAGTTAATGTGTTGGAAAGTTTTAAAGGAAATTTGATGTTAGAAATTTTTAAAAAGGGAAGAAAGATTTAGAAATTTTTAAAAAAGGAAGTTAAAAATGTAAAAATTTTTAAAAAGGAAGTTTTTGTTTGTGTTAAAAAGTTTTAAAAAGGAATTTTAGTTGTTAAAAGTTTTAAAAAGGAATTAGATGTTTAGAAATTTTTAAAAGGGAAAGGGTTAGATGTGTTATAAATTTTTTTAAAAAGGAAAAAAGGGTTAGATGTTGAAATTTTTTTAAAAGGAAGTTAGTTTGTGTTGGAAATTTTTTAAAAAGGGAAGTTAGATGTGTTGGAAATTTTAAAAAGGAAGTTAGATTTTTTAAAATTTTAAAAGGAAGTATAGTTGTGTTGGAATTTTTAAAAAGGGAATTTGATTTTTTTAAAAAAGAAATAGAAGAGAAGTTGAAACCCTCTAATTCCTTTCTATATTTTCTAACAAAACCCTATACCCCCCTTTTTAAAAACTTTTTAACACATTAATTTCCCTTTTTAAAAATTTCAAAACACATCTAACTTCCTTTTGAAACTTTTTAAACATCAAACCCTTCCCTTTTTCCAAACTTTTAACACATCTAACTTCCTTTTTAAAACTTTATAAAAACATCAACTTCCTTTTAAAATTTTTCTAACCCTTTCAAATTTTCCTTTTGAAATTTTTTAAAACACATCAATTTCCCTTTTTTTAAAACTTTCAAACCCAAAAAATCAAAATTTCCCTTTTTTAAAATTTAAAAACACATCTAATTTCCTTTTAAATAACTTTCTAACCCCATCAAATTTCCTTTTTAAAACTTTCAAACCCCACATCTAATTTCCCTTTTAAAAAAAACTTTCAAAACACATCTAACTTCCTTTTAAAACTTTCTAACACATCTAACTTCCTTTTAAAACTTTCTAACACATCTAACTTCCTTTTAAAACTTTCTAACACATCTAACTTCCTTTTAAAACTTTCTAACACATCTAACTTCCTTTTAAAACTTTCTAATGCATCTAACTTCCTTTTATAACTTTCCAACACATCTAACTTCCTTTTATAACTTTCCAACACATCTAACTTCCTTTTATAACTTTCTAACACATCTAACTTCCTTTTAAAACTTTATAACCCATCTAACTTCCTTTTAAAACTTTATAACACATCTAACTTCCCTTTTATACTTTCTAACACATCTAACTTCCTTTTAAAACTTTCTACCGTAGATAACAGTAAAGTCGCCACCTACAGTGAAGTCGCCAGGCGCCAAATATTACGAATTATAGCATCACTACTGATTTTTATGTGCCACTGAAGATGTTACACATTAGTTTATATCATGACTGTATAATCTACCCTGTTTCAGCGTTGTTTTATGCTTTTTATCTGACAAATATAACTGTGCGCATTTTGCTTCTCACGTTTTTCTTCGCGCGATGACAGATAGTAAACAATAGCCTTTCGGGCGACAGGACACAAGACTTGCCAGATCTTTCAAACTTGAATAGAATTTATTTTCACGTTGGCAGAGGAATTTTTATATATCCAAGCATCTTCCGCAGCTAATATATATAGAGATTTGTTTTACTTTACCTCTAATTTACCTGAATTCTCCAGAGTTGGCGACTCAACTGTTGGGTTAAAATACTAGCTGGCGACTTTACTGTAGTAGGTATAGTGAGGTCGCCACTCGGTTTTATTTTTGTAATTTGTTCATTCATAGCCACATACTTACACGTTACATACATTCACAGCCTACATATGACACAGATGAAGACACAAAATGACAGACTTTCCAGATAGACCCTTCTAACTTTCCTGAAATCATGGATGTACAAATGTAAGTATTAACGCCACCACACGTCTGTAAATAACAAAGAAACGTAGAACTGGCGACTTCACTGTTATCTACGGTAACACATCTAACTTCCTTTTAAAACTTTCTAACCCATCTAACTTCCTTTTAAAACTTTCTAACACATCTAACGTCCTTTTTATACTTTCTAACACATCTAACGTTCCTTTTTAAACTTTCTAACCTATCTAATTCCTTTTAAAACTTTCTAACACATCTAACTTCCTTTTTAAACTTTCTAACACATCTAACTTCCTTTTTAACTTTCTAACACATCTAACTTCCTTTTTAACTTTCTAACACATCTAACTTCCTTTTTTAACTTTCTAACACATCTAACTTCCTTTTTTAACTTTCTAACACATCTAACTTCCTTTTTTAACTTTCTAACACATCTAACTTCCTTTTTCAACTTTCTAACACATCTAATTCCTTTTAAAACTTTCTAACCCATCTAACTTCCTTTTTAAACTTTCTAACGCATCTAACTTCCTTTCTTTCTTTCCTTTGTTACTTCCTTCCTTCCATCACCTGTCCTTCCTTTCTTTCCCATCAAAATGTCGTTCCTTTCTCTCCTTGTTTCTTCCTTCCTTCCTTTTTTCCTTCATCGCTCAATACCATAATTCCTTCCTTCATTATATTCTATCACTCATCTACATTCACTCCTTCTCTTCTTCCTCTTATCATCATCATCATCTTCATTACTATGTATCTGGTGCAGTGACGTTATCTATGGAGAGCAAAAAATATATATCTAAACCCCCCCCCCCCCACACATATGTTATATTTATACCCTCCTCTACCCCTCCCCCTCTACCCTCCTCCTCCCCCCCCCATGACAGTTGATAAATTAGCTCCTCCTACTCTCTTTCTGTCACATCTTCGCCTACTCCTTTACACACACACACACAGACACTCACAGTAGTAAGACACACTCCATTCAAACACATATTTTCCGCCCGTCTTCTAAAATAGTAATAATGTCTATCTCCTTTAAAGATCAGCCTGTGTACGCACTCACCAACGTTATATCCACGGCTATTAGCACTAAGGGCACGGACGAGATCTTAGTGGGCGTGTTTGATTTTATTTTCCCCGTGGTCATCATCTTGGACAACTACTTGGAGCAAATATATAACCAGGAGGCGAGGTGAGTGCAATCTCATAGTTTTGACAAGTGATTGTGGGCCCTTCGGGCCCATATGTATTGATGTTTGTAGTAGTACTATATATTAGACAACAATGTGAGTGCAAACTCCAATCGTGTTGTTGCTGTCGTTGGTCAGTGGTCAAAGTGCCTCGGAGTAGACCACGTTCCGTGTGATTCCACGGGGCGCCTACACCTCGACGGCATCAGCACAGCCAATCCTTGACAGGCTGACGTAGAGTTGGCCGTGTGTGAACACGGGTGTAGGCAAGTAGACTCCCACGTAGCTCTTATAGTCTGGCCCTGGCACTTGTTGATCGTCATGGCAAATGCAACACGGATGGGAAATTGCAGACGCCGCATGCGGAATCCAGTGCCAGACGCTGCCTGCGTGATGATGGGTACGCGAGGCAGGTAGAAGTCGTCGCCTCGGCTCGGCCTCTTCCGTGAGAAGCAAATATTAACGCAAACACGGCTGTCCTGCCGGCCGGTAACAGTACAGAAGAGCGCGGTAGAGGAGGAGCGATTAGTGCTCGGTCGGGAGTCGAATACAATTTCGAGAAATTGAACGCTGGCAGAGTTTGGATAGTTTTTTACAACCGCTACTCAACACAGGGGATTGTTTTTAGCCCAAAACCCCCCTTCCAAATTATTCAATCGACATGGGACCAAGCTGCTTAGTGCTTACCACCTACAATTTATTTGCGATTTTTTTTAGCCTACTCTCATCAAAATTTAATTTAGTTTCATCTACCCAAAACAGACAGACAGACACACGGCTACTGCTTTAGTATATTAGATTACGGATGTTGGTGATGGAGAAGGGGGTGTTGGTGGAAGTGGGGATGTGGGTGGGGAAACAGGAGTGTGTGTGTAATATTTTTAAAAATTAGGATAAATTTGATAAGACCAAGAGAGAAGGGCGGGAGGAAGCCCCCATTTGGGAGTTGGGGGAAAGGTTTTTAAATTTTTTTGAAACGAAAGAAATAGGAAAAAAAAGGGAAAAAAGAACGCCAGGGGGAAAAGGAATGCACAAAAACAGAAAAAAAAATTTAAAATTTCCCCCGTTTACCCTACAAACAGATTTGAAAAAAGGCGGAAAAAATTTTTTTAACCCCCGAATTTTAGATGACGTCAAGGAGGTGAAAAAACCGAGAGGGAGAGAGAGAGAGAGAGGAGAGAGAGGAGAAAAGGGAGGAGGAGAGAGGGAGAGAGAGAGAGAGGAGAGGAGAGAGGGAAGAAAAAGAGAGAGAGAGAGGAGCGGGGGGGGGGGAGCGAGCGAGAGAGAGAGAGAGAAGAGAGAGAGAAGAGAGGAGAGGAGGGGAAAAGGAAGAGAGTAAGAGAGAGAGAGAGAGAGAGAGAGAGAGGAGGGACCCCCAAGAAGTTTAATTTTTACCCATTCATCCCCAAAAAATATCCGTTACCGACCCCCTTTTCCAAACACACCTTTGGGACCACCAACCCAAGCCCCCCCAACCCCCAAAAAAAGGTTATCCCAAAAATCTTTTTCCCAACCCACCCATCCCCCCCACCCCAAACCCCCACTGTTCCCCCACCCCAACACCCACCACTTCCCCCCCACCAACCCCACCCGTTCCCCCCCCCAACACCCACCACGTCCCCCCCCCCCAACACCCACCCCTTTCCCCCCACCAACCCCCACTTCCCCACCACAACACCCCCCACTGCCCCCCACACCAACACCCCCCACTGTTCCCCACCAACACCCCCCACTTTTCCCCACCTTCACCCCATTGCGATGGCTCTCCTTTCCCCTGCCCGGCGCACCAACCTTTTCTACACATTTACGGGGCCGTTTTGGCCCGTTACGTGTGCAAATTTCTCTAAAAAGGCACGCTTTTTGCTGCCCCATAAAGGGAAGTATATGCCATATCGCAAAAAAAATCATAAAAAACCCCCAAAAAATTCTTAAGTACAATTTTATTCAAATTTTTTACTGTTTTGTTTTAGCCCCGGGGTTGTAAAAGCCCCCAAAGGTGACGTCACACCATGGTGGCTCGTCTGTTGTCGCAGTTGGTTTTGGAGCTGATGGGGGAATTTACAGTTTTTGATTGGGGGTTTATTAAAAAGGGGTGACTATGAAAAAAGTGACAACATATTATTGATATATCGATAATGGCTATATTTTGACTGAAAAAATCAAGAATATGAAAGGGTTAAAAAACGATTATTTTAAGGCGTGAGTTCCCTTATTTATCGCGGCCGACTATGGTCAAAAATTGGGATCCTTAAACCCTTTGATTTTTTGTATTTTACCTTATTCATTTATTTATTTTTAAAACGTTATTAAGCATACAATTAGGTTTAAAAAAAAGTATTTAAAATTAAGAAGAAAACTTTGGGGCCAAAGACGGATGACAAATTTGATCCACGAAGACAAAATAAATAATATTGCACACCACCCAAATGGTTCGTAAGTGGGTTTTTTTAAAGACGTATTTTTTTCTTCCTGTTTTCTTCCCCTTTTCCTTTCTTTCTATCAAAAAATTTGTTTTTCCTGTTTTCCCCATTTAAATTTTTCCCTTCCTTCTTCCCCCCTTATACCCTAAGTCCCCCCAAATTTCACCCCTTTTTTTCCCTTTATAAACATTTTTAACATGTGGAGCTGGACGCTATTTGGAAAGCCAAAACTTAAGAAAACCCCAAACACCACGCCACCGTTAATTTGCCCCACTTCTACCCCCCCATCCCCCCCCCCCCCCAAACCCCCCCCCCTAAACAGTTCATGCGGGTGGTGCGGAAATAAATGAATAAAGGGGAAAAGGAGAGGAGGGGGAGAAGAGAGAGAGAAGAGAAAAGAGAGAAGAGAGAGAGAGAGAGAGAGAGAGAGAAAGGGGGGGAAAGAGAGAAGGGGAGAGAGAGAGAGAGAAAAAGGGGAGGAGGAGAGAGAGAGAAGGGGGAGAGGAGAGAGAGGAGGGGAGAGAAAAAGAAAAGGGGAAAGAAAAGGAAGGAGAGAGAAACATCGGGAAACCCAAAACTTCAATACCCCAACCCAACAACAACAAAAAACAACCCCAACACACAATAACCAACAAAAACACCAAACAACAATAAAAAAACAAAAAAACAACAACAGAAAACAACACCAACAAAAAACAAAAACCCCACAAAAAAACACCAAAAAAACAAAAACCAAAACAACAACAAAAACCCGCAACAAAACACCAAAAAACACTAACAAGCAAACTCAAAACCCAATTTGGGGTACGCCGAGGCCCAATGAAAAGTGAAAAATAGATTATTTTGAATTTGGCAGGGTTTTTTTATGAAAAATTAAAATTTTAAGGGGGGTTTGCCCCCTTAAACTTTTTGGTTTGAGCATCTTTTTATGCAAAAATGGACTTTTATTTAATGCAAAAAAATTTTAGCCCCTAAAGAAGGGGCTTCATTTGCCCTACCAAAATTTTTTGATCGTTTTTTTTCAGGAGGGGGTTCCCTTGTAAACCCAAAGTGGTCGAAGCCGAAAACAGAAGAGCTTGGACCCAATTTGGGGCCGCCTTTTGCGGGGACGAATTTTGCGAAGTGAGGTCCCTAGATCGCGGGATAAGAGGGGAATCTTCCCAAAAGAACAGTGCACCGGGGGTTGTGAAAAGCGGGGGTACCCAGTAAAGACATTGAGGATCTGACCCCCATGGTGTTTGCCAGGGGGGAAAATAAAAAGCCCAGTTTAAAACCCCCAGGATTGTTTGACGGTCCGGACCAGGGAAAAATATTTTTGGAAAAAGGGTTGTAATGGTGAGAGACGAGAAAACTGCGAAAAGGTTCGGGGAAGTATGGCACTGTTTGACATAAAGGCCGGCCCCCACACGATTTCCTCTGCAAAGGGCCGGAATCCAGCTCCCAAACCCCCCCTGGCCACCGGAGAGCAAAAGTGCAGGTACTGCCCCCCCGGCCAGCAAAATCCCTACTTTAGACCGGAGGGCGCTAACAAAGGGTCAAAAGGGGGAGAAGATCCAAGTGGAAAGGGGGGAGACAAGAATAAGATAGACAAAGGGAAAACGCAAAAAGAAAGAGTTAAAAGGAGGGAAGCTGAAAAAGCAGAAGCAGAAAGATGAAAAGGTCAGACGTCTTGAGCGCAGGGCAGAGTTTTTTGGGCCAGGTGAAAATCACCCGGATTTGAGGATGGGGGCGGGGGGAGTCGTTTACCCTGCCCAGAGGAAAAAAGGCAGGAAACAACAGGGGGCTGCCATACGGTAGACCCACGCTCAGGGAGAGGTGGGGTCCCTGGGACCCCTTGTGATGCGTACTGGGACAGGCCAGCTGCAGAAGAAAAACAAAGCCGTCCGGAAACCCGGGCTGGCAAACATCCCGGGTTTAACCCATGTGCTGCTGCCCCTTGGGTTTGGATTCCCCAGGCATTGCTGACGGCCCCCTCTCTCCAGCTGTGTACCCGGTCTCATCCTAACAAACGAGGAGGCCCCGGCAGGATGCCATGGGCCGGGCCCGGACTTGGGCCGGGGAAACACCAGGTTCCAAAGTATTGGTTTTGGGTTTCGATGGGGAAGGGGCAAGACCCGGGCGATGGTGCCCGACAGTATGGGAACGCACCCAAAATTTATAGGGAGGAGAGTGTCTAAGGGAGCCATCTGGAAGGACCTTTTGGGACTTTACCGGAGGACCCGGTGCCACCTGGAAACCTGCGTTCAAGGTGGCTCAGGTCTCTATGATCTGCTGGGGACATACGCTCCCCCGACTCATGATCGTACGCAAGGGACTCAACTAGGGAAAAACGAGGGGAAGGGGGGTACTCACGCCCATTTGGAGAAATGCTGGGACGCAAGCTCTTTGGGTATATGGTTTTTACACACAACGAGTTGCCCCTGCGCCACCCCTTATCACCCCATCGAGGGCCCACTCATCTGAATGGCTTTAGGGCCATGTCATCTGCTGTCCAGGTGAAAGAGATGCAGTACAACGCAGAGTTAGAGGATGCCAGGGGTGAAGACTCCGGGAAAACCCGGGGTATATCCCGGTCAAAAATTTTTGACCAGAGGGGTCAAGCTGGTCCAGGCTGTGAAGCGGGGCCCTTCCCCCCCGAGCTGCAGGAGATCAAGTGTGGCAAGGGGTCCCATCCAGATGGTTCACCCCCCAGCCCGTCGCCCTTACATTGGACCAGAAAGCAGAATTTTACTGGAAAAGAACTGAACACCCTGGAAATCCCATGAAGTCCCCGGAAGTCTGCCTGCAGGTGTACTTCAAAAATCTACTACACACAAGTTCACCAGATAGAGGCGGGCCCCCAAAACATTTCCCCGCTCAGAGTGTGAGGGCGCGCCCCAAAAAGGTCCAAAAAAACTGTGACCTTTCGTGCGGAAAAGGGGCAGGTTCGCACACTCAGAATGTGTCCTCCTCCGTGATGGCGAGTCAGGTGAGGACGACCGCAGGGTTGCCGTGACCCAGATTTTGAAGCTGAGGGTGCGAGGATATGGGGACACCAGTGTAAGACCTCGCATCACACCCAAGCTGAACTTGTCAGCCACCAGCTTGCAGACACTGATCAGCTGGCAGCCTGGCCAGGTGCACGAGCCGGCATTCACCAGTTCACTGTCCGGGGATCAGATCCAGGAGATCCTGGTCAAGCCGTACGAGGTTCCGGAGTTCTCTATCCACACTCAGAGCACCGAAAGAGTCGTGAAGCAGGTGACAGAGGCTGCGGCAGCAGTGGTGGGGCAGCAGGCCATAGACGGGTTCATCCGGGCTCGGACCCACCACCGGGAGACCATGCCCTGCTTCAGGTCTACGAAGGACATGATGGACACGTTCTAGGCCAACGTAGAGGCTGTGACACTGTGATGTAGTGCCTGATGAACCAACTGATCAGAAAGAGCTTACCACGCTAGTCATTTGGAACTCATATTGGTGCATGATGCAATAAACAGGACCAACCGGACACTGCGTACTCATTTAAGCATTATTCGATAAGGGTGCAATATAAAAGTGCGATTGGCATGCGATTGGCATACAGGCATGCGTGGCACTGGTAGCATGTGGATGCAAAACAAAATGCCGAACGATGGCTTGCAGCTGCCTGAAAAAAGAACAAGTGTGCACTCCAGCGTGTACTTGTAATGCAGAACAATGTCGCAACCTCATCTCAATCACAGAGGACGAACGGACTGAATAACAATGAACATAATAAGCTCCGATACATACGATAATATCAAGCTATTACAATGCAAATAAATGTAAGACATTTGTTCACCTTGTACATGTATTTCAATCATTTCAGGGCAGTTTGCAATATATATATATATATATATATATATATAGATATATATATATATTATATATATATATATATATATATATATATATATATATATATATATATATATAATATATATATATATATATGTATACAAAGACTACTCTATACTATATAGAGTAGTCTTTGATGTATATAATACAAAAATTTATGCTTTCTCTGTATCCATAGTTTTAGTCTATTATATATATCTAATATAGTCAGACTTATCATAGTTTTCCCATATGTTGATAAATATTTGTTGGGAAAAAATTGTATAGGAAAATACAACAAAAATACAGAAACTGTTTCCCTTAATGCACTTAGTGAGCTCAATATGACGCTAAAATGTCAATTGTGGTCAGAACGGACCCCTGTGTTGCTTTATGTACAGTTATTGGCTTGAAAAAAAAGGTGCAAACAAAAAAAAACAAAAAACAAAAGTAAAAGAAATGAATTTTTTACCCAAAGTGCACTTAATGACCCCAAATTGACCCTAAAAGGTCAAATTTGCGGGGGTACCCACCCTGGCCTAAAAGCTCACCCCATATGGGTATGATTCCACATGGGTACCCAATTCTAACAAGCAATGCCATCCGAACAAATTTTGCCCATTCGGCCGGCCGTCTATAGTAAGAATTGCTCAAATGCAAAAATGGAAAGAGATAAAATCGTCTTAGAATTCCATTTTACATAGGAAATTGGCATGCCAAAGTTGAGAAAAAGAATTTCTGTTATACGGCGTACCCTACTAACCATTCCTAAGAACAAAAAAACAAGCAAGAGAAAAAGAAAAAAACTTAATGCAAGCACCGTACCACCAAATATGACCCATTCGAATACCTAAAACTTATCTGGCCATATTGGGGGGCAGGGGGGAGAGAGGGACACTGTTATGAGTGAAGACAAGGAAGGAATAAGGAGGGAAGGGTTATTAGGGGTCATTGGAATAAGTGTCTTGCACTGACGTCACGACCTAGCGTATTCAAGCCAAATGCCGCCGTCTTTAAGCCAAATGCCGCCGTCTTCAAGCCAAATGCCGCCCGTCGAATTTTTCCCGATTGATGAGGTTAATTATTTAGTTAACGCTAATTTATGCATGGTTATAATTCATTTATCAGATAACGAAATATATCAATGGAAAGCTAATGAAATTCTGCTTCTATTGATATTCTCCATGTAAAAAGTTTTCCCACAAAATATTAAATGACGAAGAGTTTAATAGAATATTAAGTTCATGCATATTTCTTGAAGTCTCATAATGGCATTTATTTAGCGTGTTTTACGGTTTTTTATTTGATAATATTATAGAGCAAACATTTCCGAAGATGACAGTATATCTTTTATACTGATAAACATATATTTGGTAGGGGAAAATTACCATAAGCTGGCAAACACGGGCGGCAAGTGGAGTTTGTTGGTCCTCCAGCTCGCATTTCCCGCGCCTGTCGCACCCACAACAAGGGCTGTGACGTCACGTGCAAGACACCTATAGGAGGAAAACCAGGAGAATAGTACTACCGTAGATAACAGTGAAGTCGCCAGTTCAACGTTTCTTTGTTATTTACAGACGTGTGGTGGCGTTAATACTTACATTTGTACATCCATGATTTCAGGAAAGTTAGAAGAGGCTATCTGGAAAGTCTGTGTCATTTTGTGTCTTCATCTGTGTCATATTAGGGCTATAAATGAACAAATTACAAAAATAAAACCGAGTGGCGACCTTGCTATACCTACTACAGTAAAGTCGCCAGCTAGTATTTTAAAGTAATCGTCCAGACCATTTCATCATTCCTGATTTAATGCAATCAAATCATAGCCATTAACGAGTATATCAACAACTCGTCGTTGTGGAGTGGGCGTGCCCTGCGGTGAGAGACCCTGTGTTGGTGTGGCTGTCACACTTTCTGCCTTCCCGCCCGCATATTTTCCAACTCTATGCTGTAGTTAATGCTAGTATGTGGTTTCCGAGTAATGACGTTTGACTGTAGCTCCAAAACTAACCATAGGATTTTCTCGAAAGTACCTTCATTGTGATTCCCACACACACATGGTTTAACCTTATTTACCAATCCATGTTTTGGAGAAGTGCCAGGTTCTCCTGCTGAACCTCAGGCTCTGCTAACACCTGTTCATCCACCTCGTACTCGGACTCAAACATAGGATTCCATGACAATCTGAGGTTCGTTTTCCTCATAGTATACGCGACCAGCGTCATTTCTTTCGGTGTCAGATTGAGCATCGTTCTCTAGATGTCACAGCGACAGATTCACTGTCTGACACCGAAGTACAATCGCTCATCATAACATTTGCAGACAGGTGTCAGACAGAGTGTCTGCGGGCGTCCCTGTTCTGACGTCATCAATAACAGTCGTAGCCCTGTTGGAGGGAAGATTTTTTTTTTCGCGCGCTTTTTACAAAAGTCGTGTTTTTACGGAAATAAGGCCTGGAAATCAATTATTTTTGGTGGATTAGGTGTTTTGAATGTACTCTAAACAGCGAAGCCGACCGGACACCCCTGCCGCCATCTTTTACCCCAGCAGGAAAAACAT
>JACEEZ010012423.1:130000-195000 GCA_016584305.1 Chionoecetes opilio | reverse complement strand
ACAGACGGAGTCTACGAATTTTACTAACTAGGGTAAAAAATGTGGCCTGTGGTCAATCCGTGGGGATGTTTTTCCTGCTGGGGTAAAAGATGGCGGCAGGGGTGTCCGGTCGGCTTCGCTGTTTAGAGTACATTCAACATAATTCGGCAAAAAAAATTTGGGTCTGGACGATTACTTTAACCCAACAGTTGAGTCGCCACTCTGGGGAATTCAGGGAAATTAGAGGTAAAGTAAAACAAGTCTATATATATTAGCTGCGGAAGATGCTTGGATATATAAAAATTCCTCTGCCAACGTGAAAGCAAATTCTATTCAAGTTTGAAAGATCTGGCAAGTTTTGTGTCCTGTCCCCGAAAGGTGATGAGCTACTGTCTGTCGTCGCGCCAAGAAAAACTTGAGAAGCAAAATGCGCAACAGTTATATTTGCAGATACAAAACATAAAATAACGCTGAAACAGGGTAGATTATACAGTCATGATATAAGCTACTGTGTAACATCTTCAGTGGCACATAAAAATCAGTAGTGATGCTATAATTCGTAATATTTGGCGGCTGGCGACATGACTGCAGGTGGCGACTTGACTGTTATCTACGGTAACAGACTTATGATAGTCTGCCATTGAATCAAATACTTTATTCCGTTTTCTGACTCATTTTACAAATCTTAGCTCCTCCTACTATCCTTCTCTCACATCCCCTCCTATATACACACACACACACACTGTAGTACTTGTGACACACCCCATTCAGACACACTCACATTTTCCGCCCGTCTTCTAAAATAGTAATAATGTCTATCGCCCCTTTTCTCATCGCACGGCCTGTCTACGCACTCTTCAACGCTATATCTACGAGAATTAAGGACAGGGATGAGATCTTAGTGGGCGTGATTGACTTTGTTTTACCCGTCACCATCTACTTGGACAACTACTTGGAGCAAATGTATAACCAGGAGGCGAGGTGAGTGTATAATGCGATAGTTTTGGTTATGGATGTTGGTGATGGAGAACGCAGGGTGGGTGTTGGTGGTAGTGGGGGTGTTGGTGGGTAAACGGGGGTGGGTGTTGGTGGTAGTGGGGGTGTTGGTGTGGAAACGGGGGTGGGTGTTGGTGTGAAAACGGGGGTGGGTGTTGGTGGTAGTGGGGGTGTTGGTGTGGTAAACGGGGTGGGTGTTGGTGGTAGTGGGGGTGTTGGTGGGGAAACGGGGGGGTGTTGGTGGTAGTGGGGGTGTTGGTGGGGAAACGGGGGGGTGTTGGTGGTAGTGGGGTGTTGGTGGGGAAACGGGGGGGTGTTGGTGGTAGTAGGGGTGTTGGTGGGGAAAACGGGATGGGTGTTGGTGGTAGTGGGGTGTTGGTGGGGAAACGGGGGTGGGTGTTGGTGGTAGTGGGGAGTTGGTGGGGAAACGGGGGGGGGGTGGTAGTGGGGGTGTTGGTGGGAAAGGGGTGTGTGGTGGAAGTGGGAGGGGTGGGGAAACGGGGGGTGGGTGTTGGTGGAAGAGAAGGGGGTGTTGGTGGAAGTGGGGGTGTGGGTGGGGAAACGGGGGGTGTTGGTGGAGAGAAGGGGGTGTTGGTGGAAGTGGGGGTGTGGGTGGGGAAACGGGGGTGGTTTGTTGGTGGAAGAGAAGGGGGTGTTGGTGGAAGTGGGGGTGTGGGTGGGGAAACGGGGGGGTGTTGGTGGAAGAGAAGGGGGTGTTGGTGGTAGTGGGGGTGTTGGTGGGGAAACGGAGGTGGGTGTTGGTGGAAGAGAAGGGGGTGTTGGTGGAAGTGGGGGTGTGGGTGGGGAAACGGGGGTGGGGTGTGGTGGAAGTGTGGGTGTTGGTGGGGAAACTGAGGTGGGTGTTGGTGGAAGAGGGGGTGTTGGTGGGGAAACGGGGGTGGGTGTTGGTGGGGAAACGGGGGTGGGTGTTGGTGGTAGTGGGGGTGTTGGTGGGGAAACGGAGGTGGGTGTTGGTGGAAGAGAAGGGGGTGTTGGTGGAAGAGGGGATGTGGGTGTTGGTGGAAGAGGGGATGTGGGTGGGGAAACGGAGGTGGTTATGTAATATTTTTGATGATTTGAGATAAGTTGTACGTATATCAGCACCAAGTTGGATTCGAACCCATGGTCAGGGCGTCGATCGTAGCCACCCCAACCTCGACTCGTTGGGGGTAGAGTATCTTTATATAGATTGATTATACAGACCCTAGTTGGGGGCAGTGACATTTTTTTTCACTTTTTTTTCTAAAATTCAAACAGCATACTACTATTAAAAAGGGGAAAAAAGTATTTAAATTAAGGCAGTAACTGTTCAGTTTAATCTATCGCGCCCAAGACTGATGAGTGATGACATATTTGATCCATTCAGACAAATTATTATTATTATTATTATTATTATTATTATTATTATTATTATTATTATTATTATTATTATTATTATTATTAAATTGTATAACAGTATATGTGTTCCAATCGTCGGCTTTCAATGATGTGGTTTCGATCTAACTTCAATTTATCGGTTAATTTTAAATGCGTTAAAGTAATCGTCCAGACCATTTCATCATTCCTGATTTAATGCCGTCAAAATATAGCCATGATCGAGTATATCAACAATATGTTGTCACATTTTGCATCCAGTCACCCGTTTTTAAATGACCCGCATTCAAAATCGTAAATTCCCCGTGCTCTCAAAACACAACTGTTTATAAAGCAGACGACGCACCATGGGTCGGCGACGTCACAACAGGGAGCCTCCTGCATCGCCTGATACATATACGCGGAGGACTCTGAGAAAAATGTAGTACTTGGGGAATTTTGGGTGTTTCTGATATTTTTTTTTTGCGATGTGGCATGTACTTGCACCCTGTGTGGGTCGCAGCGTGGGGGCTGTGCCTTTCCCAGAGCTTAGCACCCATTTGCAAACTGTGGGGCGAGATATTTTGTGTGCAGTGTGTGCACCCGGCCGGCAAGCGGCGGGGAGCGGCGGGTAGTACAAGGCCCACCGAGAGAAAAGGGCTGCAGTACCCTGGCTACTACCAGCCGCTTCCCCCGTCGCTCCAAAGGTCTGCAACACATATATCGTCGCTGTGTGGGTTGTGAAATGGGTGCTAAGCTCTCGGAAAGGCACGGCTTTCTTGCTTTTTGCCCATGCAGGATGCAAGTATGTGCCGTGTCGCACAAAAAAAATACCATAAGCCCCAAAAAATTTCCCCAAGTACTTTACCCATTTTTTCCAGAGTCTCCGTGTGTTTGTGTCGGTCGGGGCTGGGAGGCTTACCTCTTGTGACGGTCGCCAGCAAGTTTCGCGCCACGGCTGGAATGTGGCTTGTTGTTTTCCCGCGCTTTTTTACAAAAGTCATGGTTTTTAGGGAAATAAGGCGTGAAAATGAATATTTTTTTGTGGATTAGGTATTTGAATGAACATTCAACATAATTATGCAAAGAAAAAATGGGTCTGGACGATTACTTTAAGGTTTGAAGTGGGTGTTATAAGGTTAGATAAGAGACGGTGTTTTTTGTTCCTAATCACATCCTGTGTACTGTATATCATTATCATAAACCCTCAATTTATGATCAACTTACGACAACATTCACTGTTTTGAGTAACTATACGAATTCTGAACACTCGTAAATTGGTCTTAAGTTAGGGCGGTATTTCAGCTACTAAATTATGTCCAACAATCCTAAACTTCACATAATATTTGATTGTCCCCTGGAGGAGGTGTAGGGAGGGGAGGGGGAATGGGGGACAGTAAGGCAGGGGAGGAGAGGGGGGAAGCAAGGCAGGGGGGGAGAGGGGGGCAGGGTGCAGTGGGGCGGATCAGAGAGTACAGTGCACGTCTATAGCATTATCTTTAGATCTCAGTTATGCTTGTGTGTTCAAGGATATCTATTATGCATTAGAGTATTGGGTCATCATCACCACATAAGCCCTGGCTAAGGAACTCTAGCCCTGGCCAGGCTGGCCGGCGCCGTTCACAGGGCGGCATCAAGTATTCGCAAAGCGCAGCGGCGGGCCAGAGCCCATACTTATAGAGATTTAGGATTCGTCTTAAGCCCCGTGCACACTACCACTCACCAACGTCGGTGCTTGCCGACGGCAAGCACCGACGGCAAGCGCCGTTGCCAGGGTTGTGTCCACACGAACGGTTTTGTTCGGTGGTCAGCGCGCTTCCTGATTTCAAAGTGAGAGTCATGTTTTCTGCATATCGTGTACTCTCACTCGAGATTATGAAATAACCACAGGAGGTTTAGAAAAACTGACCCAACTATCATCTTCATGACACATTTCTGCATATCATAAACAAGAAAAATATACGAAAACCTTTTGGCGTATTCTAAAAAATATAGCAAAAAGAAATAATGTATAAACATTTTTCTCACTTTTTTGTCTTCAACTCGCTGCAATTTCCCGACCATTTCTCCCATTTAATTTTTGATCACATATTCGTAATCAGCTGACTTTCTTGGTTCTGATGGTATACGGTACATAGCAATGCAAAAATATCTAGATGGTGAAAACTGCCGATAACTTGAAGCATGTGTTTGGCGCTGACCCGTGAGTGACGGGCATGCCCGCCCAATATTAAACCTGCTGAATGTTGGCGGGCAACAGGAAAGATCTATACAAACAGAAATTCTATAGGATAGGAAAGATCGCCACCCAGGGCAAACCCTGGGTATACAGGCAACCAATACCCACATCTGGTTAGGTAACCAGGCTACACTCAGATTAGTTTAGTGCACTAGCTCTAAGGGGACCTAAAATATACCTTTGAATGTGTGAATACCTTCAAAATGTTCATAAAATTGCTCATATTTCGGATATTTTGTTTTGTTAATCAAAAGACTACTCTATACAGTAGTCTTTGGTTAATCAAAAAGGGGCCGCCAAATCAAATTGTTAACAAAATATAGCTTTGAATATGGCTTCAAAATGCTCCTAGAATTGCTCATATTTCGAGGGGAAATAAATCTGACCATCTGCAAGAGGTTGCAGAGGTTTGCCAAGGTTTGCCAACCAAGCTGCAGAGGTTTGCTTCACTCGCCTCGCGAATTTGCTAGTTTTACATTATTCATGGCGTTATAATGAGGATTGTTGGCAAAATAGAAGCATTCGATCACAGGTGTCCTACAACATTCTACTAAATACTGCAAAGGAATGCTTCAAGGCGGGTGCATGGGTTAATATTACCTTCTCTTTGCATACATGGAGGTAATATTAACCCATGCACCCGTCTTGAAGCATTCCTTTGCAGTATTTAATAGAATGTTGTAGGACACCTGTGATCGAATGCTTCTATTTTGCCAACAATCCTCATTATAACGCCATGAATAATGTAAAACTCGTATATTTCCATTTTGCATAAGCCTATGTTGACCATGACAACACTTAATTGTAGCTGGTTTGGTAGGGAATTATAGAAAATAAGTCGAGCCCGACACCCCCAACCCCATTCTAGCTCCGCGTGTAGTTCCCAGACGGCCACCAGATGACAGATCGAGCTCACTAAGGTAGTCTATTGTGTAGAGAATTCTGGTCCTGGTGTAAAAATTGACCGAGGACTGGAGGGTGAACCAGGAGGAAAGAAGAGGATGGCGAGGAGGATGGTGAGAGATATAAGGAAGAGGGTGAAGGTCGATAGTATGGGTAATATAGGCTGTGTGGGGGTTAAACTCCTCCTCTAACACTCCTCGAGTCCTCATCTTTATATACTCCTTATGAGAGTGAGGTTGTAGGCAAGGGTATGTTGGTTAAAATCAAGCTTTGTTGGTTAGAATAAGACCATAAGGAAGCTACAAGAGGCCGTGAGACCTACACGTGGTAGTTCCTGTAATATAACTCTCTCATATATCCTAGGTTCTTGTTCTTGTTTTAGGACTGCGAGGATCCCTACCTAGGGGAACATTATGAGCCCTCTCTCATATATCCACTCTACAAGTAGTTCACTGTTTCCCCCTCATACTCAGGTACTCACAGCACTTGTAGGGCCTTGTGGAGTCAGCAGTCAGCACTTGTAGTCAGCACAACACTTAAAAATAAACAAAATATTGAGGCTGTATAAAATTCTTGGTTTGTTTACGATTGGCTCTCGGGTCGCAGTGTTGCCAGATACAATAAATATAAAATCTGATAAACTTCGATATAGTTATGTAGAAATCAGTACCAATAGGGAGTATACATATGAAAAAAATCTATAAATAATGTTCAGGAACAAAAAACCTGCATATTTTCCTCATTATACAATTAAATTTGATACACCGCAACAGCCTGTAGATCTTGACTAATGTTGTGGTTCTGGCATCACTGACCCGCCAAAATATGAACACTATAATTTCGCAACTTTTAAATCTCATGCAGTATTATCTGTATTCTTCCTCTAAACACCAAAACCTTCTAGTAAAGGGACTACTGAGCATAACCCAGATTAATATTCACCTTTTTTTCACCAAGGAGCAAGGATATAGAGTTAATTGAGCATAAACTAAACTAACACTACCGTAGATAACAGTAAAGTCGCCACCTGCACTAATGTCGCCAGGCGCCATATATTAGGAATTATAGCATCACTACTGATTTTTATGTGCCACTGAAGATGATACACAGTAGTTTATATCATGACTGTATAATCTACCCTGTTTCAGCGTTGTTTTATGCTTTGTAGCTGCAAATATAGACGGTTTCAAATTTCCTTACTCGTTTTTTTTTCGGGCGACGACGACAGCGGTAGGACACTCAGTAAATAAACACTAGATGGCGACTTTATTGTTGGTAGTCACTTTGGTGATATTTTTATCATTTGTTCATTTATAGCCATACTATAACACAGATGAAGACACAAAATAACACAGAGTCTCCAGATAGCCCCTTCTAACTTTCGTGAAATTATGGATGTAGAAATGTAAGTATTAACGCCACCACACGTCTGTAAACAGAAAAAAAAGTTGTCCTGGCGACTTTACTGTTATCTACGGTAACTTAGACTAACTCAATATTGCCTTTTCACCACAAGATCATAAGAGAAGGAAGAATACCAGGTTCAATGAATATAGAATAACTTGATATCCCTTTTTCTTACTGCAAGAGCATAGAGAAGCAGGGATGCAGGATAAAATGAGCATAAACTAACTAATGAATCTCTCTTCTCAACATAGGAGCATAGGAGGAGAATGCAGGATCTTGTGGTGTAAAGGCAATATTTAGTTAGTTTAAGTTTAGTTTATGCTCAATTACCTCTATATCCTTGCTCCTTGGTGGAAAAAAAGTGAATATTAAGCTGGGTTATGCTCATTCGTTTCGTTACTAGTAGGTTTTGGTGTTCATGAGCATAATCTAACTAAATATCTCCTTTTTCATCACAGGAGCAAAGAAATAGGGTTAAATATGAGCATAAAAAAATAAGGAAGCTACAAGAGGCCTGAATAAATGAGCATACTCTAACTAAATATCTCCTTTTTCATCACAGGAGCAAAGAAATAGGGATAAATATGAGCATAAGAAAATAAGGAAGCTACAAGAGGCCTGAATAAATGAGCATAATCTAGTGTAATCGCTCTTTTTCATCACAGGAGCAAGGGAATAGGGTTAAATGAACATAAACTACCTTACAATCTCTCCTCTCATCACCACAAAATATAACTTATAAATCTCTCCTTTTTCCCCTACAGGAGCATGGGGGAGGAGGATACAAGATCTAATGAGCATAATATAACTTAATTATTTCCTATTTTTCCTACAAGAGCATAAGAGGAGGAAGGATATAGGGTCTAATTAATAGAGCATAACCTAACTTAATCTCACCTCATTTCCCTACAGGAGCAAGGAAATACGTAGCTAAATGAGCATGAACTAACTTCAATCTCTCTTTTCTGTACAGGAGCATGGGGGAGGAGCAGGCCGGGGCATTCGGGGCGCTGGCGGGCCGGTTAGCAAGTCAGTTTGGGTTGGACGGGCGCGCGTGTGTGCAGCGGTTCATGTGCGAGATGCAGCAGCAGCCTATAGACGGCCGCACCATGGCGGGGAGGCTGCTCACCCTGCTGCTCACGTACGTGTGGGCCCTGGGGTTACCTTATACTGTCGAACTGCCTTCCTTGCGCGCATCTCACACGCCACTACACTTAAGTCATCGCCATACTTACGACACACACACATCGCCACCCGCCTCTTGTCAGTCTACTAGCCAAGCCACCTGGGCGGCTCCGGCACTATAAGAGTTAACACACACACAGGCACACATGACAGAAATAATATTGAATAAGCCATAACTCCATCAATAACTATATCCTATACAGGGGCGTACCGAGGGGCCATGGCCGCATGCCCCCCCCCCCCCCCCACCTTTTGCAAAGAATAAATTTATATAAATATATTTATTATATATATATATATATATATTATATACCACATATATATATATATATATATATATATATATATTATATATATATATATATATATATATATATATATATATATATATATATATATGTATATATATATATATATATATATATATATATATATATATATATATATATATATATATATATTATTTTTTTTTTTTTTTTTTTTTTTTTTTTTTTAATGTTTTGATTTTATATATATATATTTTGGCCCCCCACTTTTCAATGTTCTGGGTACGCCAGTGGTCCCATCAATAGTTCCTGCCACTGCTGATACTAACACCATACGCCTAACAGAAAATAATGGGCGTAAGAAATCAGTTTCTCTTCATTTATCAATAATACAGATTATTTCACCAATTTGAGCCTATTTCCAGTTTATGCATCAATATTCTCTTTTTACCTTTGCTCAGCCTTCCATACAGCCGGTGATACCCTTAATCTATTAGTCCTAATAGATATTTATTTAATGCTGCAGGGGGAAATGTGCCATAATCCTAGAAGAGTATTGCAAAGAAGCAAAGTTGTTCAGCATGAGTTCTATCTATTGCATTCATCAGTGTTCCATTATCCCTTAACTATTGAGAAATTCAATGTTAGGTGAAGACATTTACAATTTTCTCAATTAGAAGAATTCCAAAATGGATTATGCTGTGGCTGATTGGGAGGCTAAGTCTGTTCTATCTATGCTTCTCTATACAATTTGAACCGCAGTTTTTGAGTATTATTGATATCATTTATTGCTTTTCCTTGTTTTTTCATGCAATTTCCAGCTCTTACGTATACCTTGCTTGGCTTCTATACTCTTAACCCCTTTACAGCCAGATCTTTCCTTTGCTATAAAAGATTGTTAGCCATAAAATTACAAAAAGTAACTGAATATACCAAATAAACTAGTGGACAAGGATACTAAACAGGTCACATCTATAAAATATTGCTTATACGTATTAATTAAAATAGTCTAATGGTACTCAAATTACAAGGGGTATTACGTTCTGGGTCTCAAGAGGTTTAGGTTGAATGGCAAGTTACCAATTATTACTTATCCTAATCTGCTCTGTGGTTCTTTGGGGGTTTAGTCAATCAATTCTCTCTCCCGCCAGTCCCCACGTCAGGAGCAAACGCGAGGCCGACCTGCTGAGCCACTACTTGACGGCACGCAGGCTGGGGCAGAAGGGCGCGTGCTGCCACGAACACTACGCCACCTGTCCTGTCAGTGTGTTCCGCTACTTCGACGACCTGCGGAACGCCACCACCGCAGTGCCCTCCAGGGGGTGAAGGGGCGTGGGCAGGGCCGTTTCCTCCTATAGGCGAACTATGCGGTCGCCTAGGACCCCCGATGCCACTAGGGGCCCCCAAGCTGCCAATATTAGCTTTTTAAGAAATTAAAATATGTGTAAAGTGGTTCCATTGTTCTGAGTTTATTAATTTATTTACTATATTTATTTTCCACAATTTTATTAAATATAATTAACTTTTATCGAGTTATCGATACCGTGCCCATCTCTGCTTATACCAATAGAAAAAATTAAATACGTTTGTAGTAGATTTGAAATCTTTAGTCTAGCGATCTGTGTTTATGCTCGTAGTCTGTTTATGCTCGTAGTCTGTTTATGCTCGTAGTCTGTTTATGCTCGTAGTCTGTTTATGCTCGTAGTCTGTTTATGCTCGTAGTCTGTTTATGCTCGTAGTCTGTTTATGCTCGTAGTCTGTTTATGCTCGTAGTCTGTTTATGCTCGTAGTCTGTTTATGCTCGTAGTCTGTTTATGCTCGTAGTCTGTTTATGCTCGTAGTCTGTTTATGCTCGTAGTCTGTTTATGCTCGTAGTCTGTTTATGCTCGTAGTCTGTTTATGCTCGTAGTCTGTTTATGCTCGTAGTCTGTTTATGCTCGTAGTCTGTTTATGCTCGTAGTCTCTTGCCCTGTCGGTTTACACTTTATTATAGCGGCAGCCATCTTGAGCGGAGGTTCGTGTTTAACCGCCGGCCTTTGTCGCCCAATAATACTTTTCGGTCCCTTTTTATTTAGCTTAGCTCTACGGAAAATGTGTAACTCCTCTGATGTCCCACGCCCGCAGCCCATTGGTCTTCCGTGGGGTCGCGTGGTGTCACATATTTACGTAGCGGGGACGATATCCCGCCAGTATAAAGTATCAGCCAGTGAAGTAATTAGTTGTATTAATTTAAGACTGTTTTTTGTATAAAATGTTGTGTTTATATATGGCAGTAGTTCAGGACAAAATATCCATAAAAATACCTAGGAAGCAAAGGGCCCATAACAACAAGCATGTTTTGACAGCCGTTTGTTAGTTTTTGTTGTTGGTCGCCTCATTGCCACACATAGCCAACTTTGACTCATGCTTGACAAAAACCAAACCCCCCCCCGTTGAGGGATTTCATCAAGCATTTTCAAGCATCCCCATACAAAATCCAATATTGGAAACAAAGGCTTGTCCAGCATATTAGATCGGTAGGGGGCCTTAACGTTTTGGTTATTTGGGGGACTAAATTTGAATGTGTAGATTTGTGTTATTTGTTTTATATATAATTTTATATTTATATTATTTTAAAAATTTTTACGGACCTGGACGAAATCTAAGGTTAAAAAATTTTCTCCCACTGCCGCCCCACTAAACGCTAAATAGTACTGAGTAAAACCGTGAGCGCGAGGAGTGACGTCAAAAGGGCCCCGGTCACACTGGCCTTCGCGGGCGCATCGCGCACGTCTCCGGCGAAAAATTTTTGTGAAAACTTTTGAAGCAAGGCTTTTGGACGCATCGGGGGTCGTGATATGGACGTGATCCAGCCGCGCCCACAGGGCTAAACAATCACACGCGGCATAGGGTTTTGGATTTCCCCAAAAATCGAGGCGCGGGTGACCTGGGGTTTGGCACAGTGAAAAAGAGGGGTTTAAAGACCGTTTAGACTGGTACAGACGTGCACGGCCGCGGTAAGGGGGTTGGTAACGCTTAACCGCTAACCTTTTAGCGGTAATCGCGTTTAATGACGGTCATGCACGGCTGTCCCGTTTTGGCCCGCGTTTTTTTCACGTGCATTTGGTTGGGTAGCGGGGTACTCTGGGCCCTAAATTGGGGTCGATTTGCCAAGCTTCACACCCCTTTTTTCGACGTGGTTTGGTGAACATGGACCGTTTTGACCGTTTTGATGCTGAGCAAACAGCATTGAACCGGGCGTTACATGCCCATCAGTACATCGTTGATAGACAAGAAGAAGAGGGGCTGAGGGGAGGGGGGCCCCCGGAGCTATGGGGCGTAACTGGATTAGCAGGAGACCTAGCATGGCCTGTATGATTGTCCAGGTGGACTCCGAAATGAAGATCCAAGGCCTTCCGAATTTCATGAGAATGCCACCTGACTGTTTCGATGAATTTGTGGAGAGACTGAGACCAGCCCTTACAAGAAGACCCCCCACTGGCGAGCACCCTTGATCCAGGCCGGAAGGTTTGCCCTCCCCCTGAGGCACCTTCTTCTGGCGCCAAGTACCGTGCAGCAGATGGTGGGGGGTCCCCTCACAACACCATCAGAAGTGGTGCGTGGGTGGTTATGGCCATCGTCGACGAGTACTGAGGGGGGCGCTCAAGCCACACGAACGATGAAGATTGGGTCAATCACCGATAATTGGATGAGAAGGGGGAACTTTCCACAGTCATTGGTGAAATTTAGAGAAAGCACGTTGCTGTAAAAGCTCCTCCCAAAACAGGGTTTTCCGACTACTAAAAAACTACAAGGGATTCTTCTTATCATCCTCCTGGCGGTCGTCACATCTGACTACAAGACATGTGGATAGACGTCGCGGAAGGGTTCAACGTTGATGCCCACCTTTAAAATGCAAGTTTTTTGAGAAGGCTCTCGAGAAAAGACATTTTGGGATTCCCACAGCCTGATCCTATCCCAGGGAAACAGGGAGTCCCTTATTTTCGGGTGGGAGATAATGTTTTCGCACTCCGGACCTAATGATGAAGCCGTACAGAAAACAAGGAGAGCCGGGAAAGCAGAGGATCTTAAAAACTATAGACTTCTCGCGAGCCAGAAGGGTGGTGGGAATGGTTGGCTACTAGGGGGAATCGCTTTCAATTTTCAGTCGACCATGTTGCAGAAGGGGGACACTGGAGGCCCCCTGGTCAAGACATTGTAACCCTCCCAACCTTATGAGGCAGTTCCCCGGGGATGCAGAACCGACTGGGGGGGATGTGGAGCGCCAAATGGAGTGGTGGTCCCTGGTCCCTGGGTGCCCGGCAGAACCTTGGGGAAAACGAAACCCGCCGTTACCGGGGAACAACAGAGACTTAAGTAGCCAAGGCTCAGGGGAAACCCTCCTCATGGAATGGTGCACCAAACGCGGAAGTGTTCCAGGGGCAGGATGACATGCTCCTTTTACCCCCCACGAGGGCCAAAAAATAGCGTGAAATTTGGTTTTTTGTGGCAAAATAAATATTTAATAGTCGCCTCATTGTTGTTTACTTTGTCCTATTTTTCCTCAGGCTTTTTATTATAATTTATTGTTATTATTATTTCATTATTATTGTGGTTTTAACCCTGGGGGGTCCGCTGACAAAAGGGGGGCCTGGTGTTTCACAAATCTTTTTTTTTGCTAAA
Source organism: Chionoecetes opilio (assembly GCA_016584305.1). NCBI lineage: Eukaryota > Metazoa > Arthropoda > Malacostraca > Decapoda > Majidae > Chionoecetes > Chionoecetes opilio. The sequence continues at coordinate 182,010 of JACEEZ010012423.1, read as the reverse complement.
CAAGGTTTATTTTTTTTTTTAATTCTTCTTAAACATAAAAAATATAAATTTAATCTTCATTTCCTTCAGGTAAAAAATTAAATTTGTACGGTACCCTTTCCGGGGGTTTTTTTTTTTTCCTTTTAAAAATTTTTTTATTTTTTTAATTTATTTATTAAACATAAAAATAAATTCAATCTTTATTTTTCCTTTTTAGGTAAAATTAAAAATTTTGGCGGGACCGTTCCCGGGTTAATATTAAATATTATTTTATTCTATAGAAAACCCATGAAAGCAGTAAAGTTAAAAGGGGAAAGGAAACAAAATATGGAAAATTTTACAATTATTTTTGCAAAAATAAAAAAAATAATACTTATTGCAAAAAAAACTAAAAATAATAAAAAAACAAAAAAAATACATTAATATCATATAAAAAAAATATACAAAAAAAATACATAAATTTTTACATTCAATATCAGGCATCACAGGTATCATTTAGTCTTGGGGGGTTGGGGATACGTTCCAGTCCTCCCCAGCTGGACCCCAAAACCTTTCCCACTGATTCCGCCGAGTCCCCAGACCGGACAGGTTCGTGAGTGGGGGGAGGGGCGGGGACGTGGGGATGCTGGCCCCCACCATACTGCCAGTTGGGATCGGGCAACCGGCTTGAAAAACGTGGCTGTAGGTGGGTGTGTTATGGCGGGCTGTTGGGAGGGAGGGGGGCCTGCTGGGGTTTTTGGTGCTGTTGAGGGGGGCCCGGGCCAGCCCCCCATGTAAGGACCCCGGGGTGTCGCCGATGACAATGCGACTATTTGGTCGTGATCACCTGGTACTCCTCCTCAGGGGCAGAAAGCAGGGTGTCGGACACAAACCTTTTAAAGGTCCCTACGTGACTGGGCTGAGACCTTCCTCCCGCACCTCCCAGCAGTGCCTGGTTGGCCTTTATGGGGATCGGGGGGTCCCCCCATCCCTTTCCTCTTCTTGGGCCTCTCTGGCTGGAGTCTTCCTCTTACGGCGGGTTTAGGCCTGCCCCGCTGCTGCCAAATCCATGTCCCCCGGGGGTGTTGGCTTCCCGGAGTATGTGGGTACGTGCTGGGAGGTCTGGGCGCAGGAGGGGTCAGGGGCAGGTTCACAAGGTGTCCGGGACATCAGTGGGCATGGGAAACCCGAAAAGATAAAACTTTACAGATTAAAAATTTTAATATAAAAGGCAGAGAAAAATTAAAAATTTTATATTTCTGGGGAATTAAAAAGTAAAACTTTCTAAAATAAATCAAAAAAAATAATGTTTAAACGCCAAAATTAATAAATAAGAAAAAAGAAAGGAAAAATTCACATAACTAATCTTAAATTTAAAGAATTTATGTAAACCCCTTTTATTACAACCCTCTTTTAAGCAAAAAATTGGCATTAATTTTTCCTCTGGCTTTAAAAATCTTCCCAATTTTTTTACAAAATTTGAGATTCTTACAAGTTGTGAATATAATGAGATTACTTATTTTGTAAAAGGGAGTTCTTCAAAACCCACTTGTCCCCCCTCCGTCAAAAATCTTGGTTGCCTGGACTGGTCCTTTGGACAGCTTAACATACCCGCCCTTTACGTTTTCCACCCGTTCTGGAGGTGTTTTAGGCTGATCCCAGCTCCTTGGCCCTTTATCTCCCACGAAGCCTTTTCCTGTGGTAGTCTTTGGACTGCGGGCCACAGGTGGTGTTTGATGAAACCACTCCACCAGTCCGCTCCGTTGTGTCGGGGAGACTCCACCTTGTTCGGAGCAGCATCGCCTTCTTTTCCCCTTGCCCTTCGTTTTGGGCCCGGTTCTGCGCTGCTCCTCCTCCTCCCCCCCCCCCTCCTCCTCATGTGGGGGGGAATGAGAGGCATCAGGGCATCCCCGAGGCTCCTCCTCCCCCTCCCCCTCCTATCTGCTGGAGTGGCAGCTGTGGCATCACCCTCAAAAAATGTTTCCTCCTCCTGAGAAGTGCAGCAGACTGGCCTCCACTCTGAGTAGTAGTCTGCGGATGAACCGCAGGGCACATGGTGGTCATTAGCCTTGGGGCGGTTCCTAGAAGGAACTAGCAGTTGAGGAGGACTGCCTAATGTGGTCGCTTCCGGAGTGAGGTTGTAGGCGGCCTCTGGGGAGACAATGCTGCCGTTACATCGCTGTACCTGGCTCCTGTGTACCCGTGGTGCAGGCAAGGCCTCCTGCAACCCAGCTGTACATGCACCGTAACAAAAACGCGTCCTTTTACAAGAGGATCTCCAGCGGATGTGTTACTATATTCACATTGTGGGTAATACGACGCAATTATCCCCAAGAGCCCAGTGAGAAAAAATGTATACTGATGAGATAGGGAACCAGCCGAGCATCCTACGGCGAGAGAATCCCGCCAGCGGTCTGTGGGCGGCTGAGGTAGGTAGCCCGGGAGCACTGTTGCCTCCCGTGGGCGGGAGTAAAAATAATTGTAATCCTCTGGCGGCTACATGCCAAAAGTCACCTTCTGTGAACCAACCTCCTAACCGCTACACGCCCATCTAAAAACGCAACTAGTCTGAGTCAAAGTTGAGGAGTCCTTCTAACTCATGATCGAAAAGACACTTGGACCCCAAAAAAAGAAAAGTTTTAACCTTTCTCAGCATCACCAAAAGATGGGCAATACTGGGAAAGTGACTGACACAGAAGTCTTGGCGAATACGAGGTGGGAGAGCCGTATTAACAGCATTGAGGCTGTGCGGCACCAGGCCCCCACACAAGGGAGGCACTGCTGGAGGTCAGGGACAAAGCCACAGATGCCCTGACCAAGGTAGAAGCACAGGCTTTGGCCGAGGAGGTTGGGTCATACCGGTTCCACATCTGTACAGTGGTATGGTAGGATATCCTCCACCAAATAAACCATATAAGCAAGCTCCTGCAGTCTGCCACAATGCAGCTTGATGTAGCAGTTGACCTCATGAAGGCAAAAACCTCACTGACAAGATACAGACACTGGATTTTCTGCAGCTCAGGCCTCTGCTAAAGACATATGTGACGAGATAAATGTGGAGGCTGTACTTCAGGAGAAAAGGCTTAGAAGCACAAGGAAACACTTTGCCTATGAAGCCCCAGACGAGCCTATCAGAGATGCCTTGAAAAAAAAAAAAAAAAAAAAAAATTGCATTCTTTAATGTGGTTGTGGACACCACTAATGAGTCATTAAAGGAAAGGTTTGAAAGCCTGGGTGTAATGAGATCCAGATTTGGCATGCTACTTAACTTTAAAGAATTGGATGGTGAGGCACTGTCCAACCAGTGACGAGTTCTGCAGCACATTAACAGCAGCACATGAAGTACCGAGGATGAAAAAGACATTGATGGAAAGGAACTGGCTCTTGAAATCAGCACCTTGCCAAGCCTGCCTTCAGATGCCATCACTGCACTACAGCTTCTCTCCTACAGCCACAAAAAGCAGTTGAAGGAACTGTACCCCAATCTGTGGATTGCTCTTAGAATAGTCTGCACTCCGTGACCGTGGCCTCAGCAGAGGAGCTTTTCAAAACATAAGCTCATTAAGACCTACCTGAGGTCATTCATGGGACAGAATCGCCTCAGTGGACTTTCAATCATCAGTATCAATCAGGAGATAGGCAAGCAGCTATCATACGATGAGGTCATCAATGACTTTGCTTCTAAAAAAAGCCAGAAGGCAGAAATTTTGAAGACTGATCATGCAATTCTGTGTTATTGAGGGGACACCTGCCTCCTGAAGTCCTGAAAAAGTTGGGATATTCTTATGTTTAGAATTTATCAGTTGCAATGTTTGCCTAATTAAAATTTTTGAACAAGTTTAACATTTACTTAATTAAAAAAAAAAAGATTTTGAGGAAAAAACCATCACTTATTTGCATTATTTACTAATTTTGAGAGATGATACAATGCATTCAGTAAATCCTGGCTGTAGCGCAGCCCCAGGGTGTCACATTATTATCATTTTTGTAGTCAACTAGTTTTTTTTACTGGCGATTTAAAATAAGATATTAAGAGTTTGTCGCCATTCTGACCTCTGTTACCTCATAAAGTGCATCAAATTGAAGTATTTAAATGTTAAATGCATGAACTGACCATAGTTTTATAAGATAGGGGCCCCCAAACAGCATTCTGCTTAGGGCCCCCAAAAGGCTAGAATCGGCCCTGGGCGTGGGTGTTGTGTGTTGTGGTGGCGGTGGGGAATAAAGGCGAGACACACGCGCTGAGGCATACTCGAGTACGTTTTATTAAAGCAACATGACTGATTTTCTGTGGTGAATACAACAAGACAAAAAATGTTGACCCAAGTGGAGGATGTGAAGGCGCCGTGATGATGGGATGAGTGGAGGGTGTGGTGGAGGAAGGGTGGGGTGTGGAGGTGGTGGAGGGAGGAAGGAGGAGGCAAGCGACAATGATGAAGGAGTCAGTAGTCGTATTATCCTATGAGTGAGGAATAACAAAATAAATAGAGTGGCCCATAGCAGAGCTAGTAGAGCCACACGTGCGGGGGGGGTGGCGGCCGCGCCCTCCAGCCACCCATACGCCCCGCCAGGCCCCCGCCCGCCCCCGGCCGTGCAGGACACGACACAGACTGACACGAGACGCAGCTCTACATCTACACGATATATACACAATGTACATAAACAAATGCATGGTGCCGGGGGGTGGCGGGGGCCGGGAGGAGCGGGGGAGCCTGGACCCATAGCTGCCGCTAGTGGAGGTCTGCGGCGACTAGCATCACTAGTTGTCTCCGCGGGGCCGGCGGCTCAAGGTATAAAAATATATTTTCTTTCTCTCTCTCTCGCTCTTTCACTAACTCTCACTCTACTTAGAATATTCTTTGTATGTACAAGGCCCATAGCAGGAGCTACTGGGGCCAAGGCCACTCACTGGGATGCGTCCAGAGGGGCACGGCGCCCCCCTCCCGACGCCACGCCACACCCGGCCACCGGTGAGCAAACCCAGGGAACATAAGAGGGGGGCGGCCTGGGGGACGTGGCGCCGGAGTGGAGGACAGGGGCGTCACTCTCCGCAGCACACCGCACGGCCCCTCGCCGGGCGGTCAGCACGGCCACACGCTGTGCCGCGGCCTATCACGGGTGGCCTGAAGGGTGGCAGCGCGGCACAGCAGGCCGGCCACCCTGGGGCTGTGCTGTGTGCTGGAGGCAGTGCAGCATGCTGTGATCCCTCTCTAAACAGCTGCAGTGAGGCTATGCAGCAGCAGCAGCAGCAGCAGTAATAGCAGCAACAACACTCTGGGTATATACATTAATCCATATTATAATCATGATATAAGAACCAAAGGGCAAAGACTATGTAGTCATGACCAAAGTGCCGGGGGTTGAGGGAGCGCGGACTAGATAGTGTACGGGGCGGGGGGGCGGCTGCCTCGCCCCCCCCGCCCCCCTAGGGCACGGGGGAGACTGCTGCCAACACGCGACCTCACCAACACAACTGTATATAAATAAAGATGTGGGTGAGGCGCAACTTTAGACACACCAGGAATAAATAATACAGGGGGGGCGCTGACCTGCCTGGGGGGGGGGGGGAGGCAGGTCCACGATGAACCATGACGGGGGAGAAATAAAAAATAAAATAATCAATCAGAAACGCGACGGAGATCCTTCCTGAGCCACTCTGCGCCGAGGAGTGGTGGCGGTCAATGTTAAATACAATAAAAAAATTATAACAATGATAATAATAATAATAATAATAATGAAGCTGCGACGGTGAACGCGAGTAACGCACTCATAAAGTCACCGTCGCCAGCAATAATAATAACAATAATAATAACATCACCAAGACAACACAAACATACACACAAACTCATACCACAAAATAATAATTACTAAAGGGGAACACTTTGAGGGGGGGGGGGGGGGGGGAGGGGAAGTAATGCCACAATAGTCCCTTGAGGGGGATGGGGGGAGGGGGGTTGTCACATGGGGGGTGAGGGGGGAGGAGGAGGAAATAGAAGACTTAGGACACTAATAACAAGAGAAAGAAGAGATGAGAGAGAAGAGGAGAGGAGATTAAGAGGAGAGAGGAGAAGAGATAAAGAGGAGAGAAGAGATAAAGAGGAGAGGAGATAAAGAGGAGAGGAGATAAAGAGGAGAAGAGATAAAGAGGAGAGGAGAGAAGAGATAAAGAGGAGAAGAGATAAAGAGGAGAGAAGAGATAGAGAAGAGATAAAGAGATAAAGAGGAGAGGAGAAGAGATAGAAGAGAGAAGAAGAGATAAAGAGGAGAGAAGAGATAAAGAGGAGAGGAGAGATAAAGAGGAGAGAAGAGATAGAGGAGAGGAGAAGAGATAAAGAGGAGAGGAGAAGAGATAGAGGAGATAAAGAGAAGAGATAGAGGAGATGGGGGAAGGAGAAGGGGGGGGAAGGGGGAGGGGAAGGGTGAGGTAGATGGAAGGGATGGGGATGAAGGGATAGGAAGGAGGGAGGAGGGAAGGAGGAGAGGATAAACTGGAGGTCCACTGAAGGAGGAGGAGGAGGAAGAGATGATGATTTTAGAAGTGGAATAAAGTGATAGAGGAATAATTGAAAGAAACAAGGAGATAGAAATAAGATCAATAAAACACGAGTTGACAGAAGATAGAAGGCAAGGAAAACAGTCATCAATAAATAAGAGGCGTGAAATAAAATCAGAAAAAGGTCGAGAAAATTTTTTAAAGATGAAATTAAAGGAGAAGGAAGGAAGGAAGGAAGGAAGGAAGGAAGGACATAAGCCTAAACAGAATAAAGGTAGTAGTGGATGGGGAGGGGGTTGGGGATTGGAAGGGGATAGGGGAAGAGTACAGCCCTAAATAACCTCATAACTCACACTACCGACCTACAGAAACTTGCTGTATTTTGGAAGAAAAGGTCACACTGTAATTTTTGCTTCATTTTCCCGACCCTTTCCGAACTTTTCCTTTCACTAGCCTGTACTTTTTTTTGCCCTCTCTCTCTCTCTGTATCCCTTCTCTATCTCTTTCCCTTGGCTATGGAGGTATGGGCTGTTGTTTTGTACATATGATCCTTGTTGTGCTCCAGTGGGATGGTTAAAATGGTATATATATGGGGGGGGGGGGAGATAAAGGAGGGGGGAATACATATAACGAAGGGGGGACAGGGGTATATAGGGGAGGAATACATATAATAGAAGGGGGAATAAGGGAGGCTATGATAAAGATACGGGGGGAACAAAAATAAGGATTGGTATGAAACTTAATCTCAAATCTCAATTAAATCACAAAAGTTGCTCAAAAATATCAACTTTAGTCCTTTGATTTGGTTTTCCTTTTATTTTTGGTGGGGGGGGGGGGGGGGGCATGAGGGGGCTGTTGGGGGGGGTCTGTTGGGGAGGGGGGCTTGAGGGGGTTGTTGGGGGAGGGGTTAATAGGGGTAAGGGGAGGGGGGTCAGTAAGAGGGGGTTATATCACTCAGTTTAGTTTAAGTCAGTCAGTCAGTCAATCCTGCACCCCCCCCCACTCTACGTTCAGTCAAGATTGTGGGGGAGGGGGGAGGCGTTAGTGGAGGGGGGGAGGGAAGTACAGAAATAAAGAGAATAACAAAAAAATAGTAATAATAAATATATCAGTCTATGATGAAACATTGAAAATCCCAAAATGTCGAAAAAAGGCCGAAACGGTTAATTTCTGGTCTGTAGATGAAATTCCCGAGACGTTATAAGTGACACGGAGAAAAGGAAACGGCAGGAACGTCCACAGTGGTGCGGTAACACAGGGGGGAACCGTGACGGCACAAATAAATACTTGACGAAGAACCGACGACACCAACGATAATAATAATAATAATAATAATAATAATAATAATAATAATAATAATAATAATAAAAAAAATGATACTAACCAACAATCACCACTATTAGCAACAATAGCCATAGTAGCAGCAAATAGTAGTAGTAGTAGGTAGTAGTAGTGGTAGTAGTAGTAGTAGTAGCAATAGTGGTGATATTCCATTAAAAAAACCAACGAAATCACCACTACTAACAGAAATAATAATAATAATGATAATAATAACAATAATGACACTGGACACACACACTTCTAATATCGCCAAGGCACAGAAAAAACAATGAAAAAATAATATGATCAAAAAATGCCTGCAATTCACAAACCACAAAAACCATGAATATAATTTTTTACCCCGAATAACCATATGACTCCTTAAAGTATGTGATGAGTGATGGAGGAGGAGGGGGAGGGGAGGAGGAGGGGGGGGGTGATGGGCATGGGGGGGGTGGAGCCAGGGGGGAGGGGAGGTATTAAGGAAGGAAGGAGGAGGTGGATAAGGTAATGTGATTGATGATTAGGACCCAAATGAGCCTCCAAAGTTAAAGCTCGAGGGTACTGAAGTCTGCTGGAAGTTGTAGCCTGGAAGAGAAAGACACAAATAGAACAAAATCTTAGTGAAAACACACACACAAGACACAAAACAGAACATAATTATAATAGTAGACAACACAAAACAGAACAACAATAGTAGACAACACACAACAGAACAACAATAGTAGACAACACAAAACAGAACAACAATAGTAGACAACACAAAACAGAACATAATTATAATAGTAGACAACACAAAACAGAACAACAATAGTAGACAACACAAAATAGAACATAATTATAATAGTAGACAACCAAACAAAAAAAGAACAACAATAGTAGACAAACACAAAACAGAACACAATAGTAGAACAACACAAAAACAGAACATAATCTAGTAGACAACACAAAACAGAACAACAATAGTAGACAACACAAAACAGAACAACAATAGTAGACAACACAAAACAGAACAACAATAGTAGACAACACAAAACAGAACAACAATAGTAGACAACACAAAACAGAACAACAATAGTAGACAACACAAAACAGAACAACAATAGTAGACAACACAAAACAGAACAACAATAGTAGACAACACAAAACAGAACAACAATAGTAGACAACACAAAACAGAACAATAGTAGACAACACAAAACAGAACATAATCTAGTAGACAACACAAAACAGAACAACAATAGTAGACAACACAAACAGAACAACAATAGTAGACAACACAAAACAGAACAACAATAGTAGACAACACAAAACAGAACAAAATAGTAGACAACACAAAACAGAACAACAATAGTAGACAACACAAAACAGAACATAATTATAATAGTAGACAACACAAAACAGAACAACAATAGTAGACAACACAAAACAGAACAACAATAGTAGACAACACAAAACAGAACAACAATAGTAGACAACACAAAACAGAACATAATTATAATAGTAGACAACACAAAACAGAACAACAATAGTAGACAACACAAAACAGAACAACAAAGTAGACAACAAAAACAAACCCATAATCTAGTAGACAACACAAAACAGAACAACAATAGTAGACAACACAAAACAGAACAACAATAGTAGACAACACAAAACAGAACAACATAATCTAGTAGACAACACAAAACAGAACAACAATAGTAGACAACACAAACAGAACAACAATAGTAGACAACACAAAACAGAACAACATAATCTAGTAGACAACACAAAACAGAACAACAATAGTAGACAACACAAAACAGAACAACAATAGTAGACAACACAAAACAGAACAACATAATCTAGTAGACAACACAAAACAGAACAACAATAGTGGACAACACAAAACAGAACAACAATAGTAGACAACACAAAACAGAACAACAATAGTAGACAACACAAAACAGAACAACAATAGTAGACAACACAAAACAGAACAACAATAGTAGACAACACAAAACAGAACATAATCTAGTAGACAACACAAAACAGAACAACAATAGTAGACAACACAAAACAGAACAACAATAGTAGACAACACAAAACAGAACATAATCTAGTAGACAACACAAAACAGAACAACAATAGTAGACAACACAAAACAGAACAACAATAGTAGACAACACAAAACAGAACACCATCTAAGTGAAGAGAGACACACACAAATAGAATCAAATATTTACCTGGAAGAGAAATTAAGACAAATAGAACATAATATTAAAAGAAAAGACACAAAATAGAACATAGAAGTTATAAGAGAGAAAGACAGAAATAGAACCAAATATTTACCTGAGACAAAAATAGAGCCAAATATTAAAGACACAAAATAGAGCCAAATATTAACCTGACACAAAATAGAGCCAAATATTAAAGAAGACACAAAATAGACCCAAATATTAACCGGAGACAAAATAGAGCCAAATATTAACCTGAGACACAAAATAGAGCCAAATATTAACCTGACATAAAATAGAGCCAAATATTAACCTGACACACAAAATAGAGCCAAATATTAACCTGACACATAAAATAGAGCCAAATATTAACCTGACACATAAAATAGAGCCAAATATTAACCTGACATAAAATAGAGCCAAATATTAACCTGACACATCAAATAGAGCCAAATATTAACCTGACACATAAAATAGAGCCAAATATTAACCTGACACAAAATAGAGCCAAATATTAACCTGAGACACAAAATAGAGCCAAATATTAACCTGACACAAAATAGAGCCAAATATTAACCTGAGACACAAAATAGAGCCAAATATTAACCTGAGACACAAAAGACAATATTAACTAACCAATAGACCAATATACAGACAAATGAGCCAAATATTAACCTGAGACACAAAATAGCCAAATATTAACCTGAGACATAAAATAGAGCCAAATATTAACCTGAGACACAAAATAGAGCCAAATATTAACCTGAGACACAAAATAGAGCCAAATATTAAAGAAGACACAAAATAGAGCCAAATATTAACCAGACACAAAATAGAGCCAAATATTAACCTGAGACACAAAATAGAGCCAAATATTAACCTGAAACATAAAATAGAGCCAAATATTAACCTGAGACACAAAATAGCCAAATATTAACCTGACACAAAATAGAGCCAAATATTAACCTGACACAAAATAGAGCCAAATATTAACCTGACACAAAATAGAGCCAAATATTAACCTGACACAAAATAGAGCCAAATATTAACCTGACACAAAATAGAGCCAAATATTAACCTGACACAAAATAGAGCCAAATATTAACCTGACACAAAATAGAGCCAAATATTAACCTGACACAAAATAGAGCCAAATATTAACCTGACACAAAATAGAGCCAAATATTAACCTGAGACACAAAATAGAGCCAAATATTAACCTGACACAAAATAGAGCCTAGAGCCAAATAATAGAGGTGTGAAACAGACAAAAACATTATAACAACTCATTCTCTTTCTTTCGTGAACTATTTTTCTACGTTCGTTGTTAGAGAAAAGACACAAAATAGAGCCAAATATTAGAATAAAGAGTAAAATACAGGCAAAAACCAACACTATATTAAACCATTCTATTTTCTTGACACAGAGGAAATATCTAAAATGCGCTCACTTAACTATACCCAAAACCTAAGTAACAGTCCCCTATCACCTTCCCCTCTACCCCCAACACCCCTTCCTATCACCCCTACCCCCAACATCCCACCCATCACCCCTTCGCAACACTCCCTTTTCCCTCAACATCCCTTCCTTTCCTATCACCCCTTCCAAACACACTCCACCATCACCCCTTCCAAAAACCCTCTCACCCATCACCCCTTCCAAAAACCCTCTTTCCCCATCACCCCTACCACTAACACCCCTTCTTTCCATTACCCCTCCTATCACCCCTTCCAAAAACCCTCTTTCCCCCATCACCCCTACCACTAACACCCCTTCTTTCCATTACCCCTTCCAAAAACCCTCTTTCACCATCACCCCTTCTTTCCACACACCCTCCTATCACCTCTTCCAAACACCCTTACACAACATCTCTTCCCATCACCTCTTCTCAACACCCCTCCCCTATCGCCCTTACACCCCCCCCCTTCCCCCTTACCTCCACTCTGTTGTATTTTCTTGCTCTGGGCCGCCGCCCTGCGCTGGTCGGCCAGGGTCGCCACCTCCACCATTATCTTCTGCTGGTCGCTACTCAGGCTGCTGGTCAGCGCCGAGTACCACCCGGGCGCACTGGCCTCCAGGGCTGTGCAGGGGGCGGGGCAACATGAACACATGAGAGGAGGAGGAGGAGGAGGAGGAGGAGGAGGAGGATATAGAAGATGAAGAAAAAGGAGATGATTAAAAAGATATAAAAGGAGTGTGTGTATGTGTGTGCATTTACCTACCATATATGGCTGCCTATAAGACGACCTTTTAACCTTAAAAATAGCCACGAAAATTGGGGGTCGTCTTATTCGCCCAGTATAAAATGTGAACCTTAAATCCTGTGGTGTACGGGACGTTGTTAGCGCGGGTAATGATTGATGGTAGGCTTACCCCGCCTTGGTAAAAACACAGATACTTTCAAGGAACATAACAACTGTGCTGCTGCAAGACAATATGATGTAACAGAGAAAATGGTCCGAAACTGGTCTAACAACTATATCACAAGATGTCATTGATAAACTTTTGATGTCAGATGATGAACATGAATATAATTTTGAAGGATTTTAAAATCATAACTATTTTAGTTACATTTAGAATTAATTATATAAACAAATAAAAAAAAATTTAAGAACTTTATTATTCTACCTACTCCTAATATATTCAAATTTTTAATATGTTTTTAAATGTCAATAAAATTTTAAGACCCCCCTATGTGCTGTCTGTACCTAACCTTGTATAAGCTGAGTGGTCTGCCTTGGAGGGTAGTCTTGTACGGCGAGTATAGCCCAAAACCTACGCTTTTACTAGAAATTTTGGGGGTCGTCTAATACACCGAGTCGTCTTATATGCAGCCATGTACGGTAGTTGTGTTTTACAGGGCCTGAGCTACACTCGTATGGCCCCGTCTCCAAATCTACATTTTCATTTCTCTTCCTTTAGAACATAAGGAAATAAGGAAGCTACAAGAGGCCGTGAGACCTACACGAGGTAGTTCCTGTTACTTAACACTACCTACATCCACCTTTCATCCCCATCCATGAATTTATCTAGCCTCCTTTTAAAGCTCCCTAATGACTCCACACTAACTACCTGTCCACTGAGATAACTTCAAGCTGAATGAGATGTTAGAATTATCGAGGAAAAGGGAATTAAATAGCCATATGTAATTTGTTTGAAGTGTGTCAGGGTCTTGGAGTCTGCGAGGCAAGGGTCGGCCAACAGTACTGTGTCCCTGAGTGTTATTCTGGGTTGATCTTGTAACTGAGGCAGCACAGATAGCCGCCCAGGAAAGATTATCAACCGTACATACATACAAAACTTTCCCTACAAAAGGACAGACACCTAGAAATGGACTAGAAGAGGTGATAACATTAACATACATCAACTAATAGATACACTGAATATAGATAACCCAAGACAGAACCATAATATGTCTTTTCTTGTTAATGCATTCAGTATTGTTATTTTTACTTGGACAAAGTGTATCCTATTTTTTTGTTATGACGTTAAAAATACTATAAAACTGATACTTTGTCAATAAACTACTACTACTACAGCTCGGACCTTTTGGAAGCACTTTTTTTGTTTTATGTAGCTATGGAGACGGGGCCATTCCAGTGTAGCTCAGGCATTGTAAATCACAACTAGATGAATACACAGACACACCCCCACCCACAACCACATACCTACACCCACACAATCCCCCCCACCCACAAACACATACCCCCAGCCCCTCCCCCAAAACAAACAAACACACACACACACCATACACACAACCACCCCTCCAATAACCACCCAAACACACAACCCCCCACCTACACACACACACACAACACACCCCCCCCCACCCACAAACACACACCCTCAACCCTTCCCCCTAACAAACACACACAACACACCACACACAACCACCCCTCCAATAACCACCCAAACACAACTACACACACAACCCCCCACCTACACACACACCCAAACCTAACAAACACACACACACAACCACCCCTCCAATAACCACCCTAACACACCAACACACCCACCCTCAACAAACACACCCACCACACACAACCACCCGCACACACCAACACATCCTTAGTGCTCAGTGTTGGGGGAAGCCACCACCCCGGGAGGCGGGTCACAAACCCCCGGCTAACACCCGGTACCCATTCACTGCTGGGTGGACAGTGGCTCGGGTTTTAAGAAAATAGCCCATCTTTCTCCTCTCTACCCGGGGATCGAACCCGGGACTTCTCGATTGTGAACCGAGCGTGCTAACCACTACACTATGGGGTGTGGGTGTGTGTGTGTGTGGGGGTGGGTGGGTGGGTGGGTGGGTGTGTGTGTGTGTGTATGAGAAGGAAAAAAGGATATACACACACATTGACACCATTAAACACACACATTTCTAACTAACACGTATCCTTACCACTCTCCATTTCCTTCCTTTTCCCTTTTCCTACTCTCCCTAACACCCTTTTCTTCCTCTCTTCATTCTTACTCACTTATCCATGTCTTACTCACCCCTAACACCCATCTCTCCCCTCACTCATCCATGTTTTACTCACCCCTAACACCCATTCCTTCCCTTCCCTCACTCATCCATGTCTTACTCACCCCTAACACCCATTCATTCCCTTCCCTCACTCATCCATGTGTTACTCACTCCTAACACCCATTCCTTCCCTTCCCTCACTCATCCATGTGTTACTCACTCCTAACACCCATTCATTCCCTCACTCATCCATGTGTTACTCACTCCTAACACCCATTCATTCCCTTCCCTCACTCATCCATGTGTTACTCACTCCTAACACCCATTCATTCCCTCACTCATCCATGTGTTACTCACTCCTAACACCCATTCATTCCCTTCCCTCACTCATCCATGTGTTACTCACTCCTAACACCCATTCCTTCCCTCACTCATCCATGTGTTACTCACCCCTAACACCCATTCCTTCCCTTCCCTCACTCATCCATGTCTTACTCACCCCTAACACCCATTCCTTCCCTTCCCTCACTCATCCATGTCTTACTCACCCCTAACACCCATTCCTTCCCTCACTCATCCATGTTTTACTCACCCCTAACACCCATTCCTTCCCTCACTCATCCATGTCTTACTCACTCCTAACACCCATTCCTTCCCTCACTCATCCATGTCTTACTCACCCCTAACACCCATTCCTTCCCTCACTCATCCATGTCTTACTCACCCCTAACACCCATTCCTTCCCTTCCTCACTCATCCATGTCTTACTCACCCCTAACACCCATTCCTTCCCTCACTCATCCATGTCTTACTCACTCCTAACACCCATTCCTTCCCTTCCCTCACTCATCCATGTCTTACTCACCCCTAACACCCATTCCTTCCCTCACTCATCCATGTCTTACTCACTCCTAACACCCATTCCTTCCCTCACTCATCCATGTCTTACTCACTCCTAACACCCATTCCTTCCCTCACTCATCCATGTCTTACTCACCCCTAACACCCATTCCTTCCCTTCCCTCACTCATCCATGTCTTACTCACCCCTAACACCCATTCATTCCCTTCCCTCACTCATCCATGTGTTACTCACTCCTAACACCCATTCATTCCCTCACTCATCCATGTCTTACTCACCCCTAACACCCATTCATTCCCTCACTCATCCATGTTTTACTCACTCCTAACACCCATTCCTTCCCTTCCCTCACTCATCCACGTGTTACTCACCCCTAACACCCATTCATTCCCTTCCCTCACTCATCCATGTCTTACTCACTCCTAACACCCATCTCTCCCCTTCCCTCACTCATCCATGTCTTACTCACCCCTAACACCCATTCCTTCCCTCACTCATCCATGTCTTACTCACTCCTAACACCCATTCATTCCCTTCCCTCACTCATCCATGTTTTACTCACTCCTAACACCCTTTCCTTCATTCCTCTCCTCCCCTATCACTTTCCCACAGTATCATCCACCCACTCACTCATCCACCAGGGTACTCACACTGCATGACGTCCTTGAACACGCAGTACTCGTCCACCTCGCACTCCTCACGGTCCAGCGGCGTGGTGAACGACTCCAGCGCAGTCTCGTCCATCTCGTCGTCGTCGGAGTCGTCATCGTCCTCCTCGTTCTGGGGGTGAGTGTGGATGCAGGTGGTATAGTGTTGAGTGGATGAAATGTGGATGATGGTTTCTCTCGTGTCATTCACCCATGGTCTTGCCCACGTGACCTAGATTCGCAATAGCCAGTTTCACCCTCCCCGTGCGAGCTTGGAGTTCATTATGACCGATCTTGAGGTAATGCTGGGACCTCACACACCACACACCCCCATCCCCTTACTCAAAGACAGTAACAGTAACAGCAAGGGACAGTCATCGCCCATATTTGTCAGTGAAAAATCCCGGGGAGCGAATGCGGATTCAGTCAGTGTGTGTGTTCTCTCTCTCTCTCTCTCTCTCTCTCTCTATTGTCTGGCACATTTTCCCTTTTTTGGCATTAAATCTCTCTCTCTCTCTCTCACACACACACTCTCTCTCTTATTGTCTGGCACATTTTCCCTTTTTTGGCATTAAATCTCTCTCTCTCTCTCACACACACACTCTCTCTCTTATTGTCTGGCACATTTCCCCCTTTTTTTTTGGCATTAAATCTCTCTCTCTCTCTCACACACACACACTCTCCGTGTCTCACCTCGAGTGATGCTGTGATGGCGAAGGGGGAGATAGCGGATGCCTTCTTCACCTTCTCCCCGAGCTTCTCCAAGTACTCATCACCAACGTCGTCCAGCTCGTCCTCGTCACTCTCCAGCACCTCTGTGGGGGGTGAGGGGGTGTCAGGGAAGGAGGGGGGGAGGGGTGTCAGGGAAGGAGGGGGGAAGGGGTGTCAGGGAAGGAGGGGGGGGGAGGGTGTGAGGCTAGGTTTGTTTGTGTTCTTTCTGTGCTCTATTTTACATTCATATTCATAGCTATTAACACTATTTATGCTGGTTTGGTCAAATGAATAGTTGTTTGTTTATCATCTCTCTCTCTCTCTCTCACCGTGGTCAATGTCCTCATCGTCGTCGCCATCATCATCATCGTCACTATTCTCCTCGCTGGCCTTGGCTGGGGAGACAAAACAAACACAGATTTTAGAATAATATAAGGACGAAACATTAACAAATAATAATAATAATAATAAAATGGATACGAGGCTAAATCATAAGCTAAAATCCTTCAAAAAGCCTCTTCAGATTAGTTCTAGGGGACACTTATGTAACTTTATAGACGACGACTACTACTACTACTACTAGCTACTACTGCTATCCCTACTACTACTGCTATCCCTACTACTACTACTACTACTGCTATCACTACTACTACTACTACTACTACTACTACTACTACTGCTATCCCTACTACTACTACTACTACTGCTATCCCTACTACTACTACTACTACTACTATCCCTACTACTACTACTACTACTACTACTACTACTACTACTGCTATCCCTACTACTACTACTACTACTACTACTATCCCTACTACTACTACTACTGCTATCCCTACTACTACTACTACTACTACTATCCCTACTACTACTACTACTACTGCTATCCCTACTACTACAACTATCACTACTTTTACAGAGCATTTTTCTTCTACTATTTGCTTTAACAACTGCTCTATTCAATCAAAATGTGAATCACAATGATGGAATGGACTCTGTAGACAGGTAGTTAGTGGAGTCATTAGGGAGCTTTAAAGGGGGGCTGGATAGGTTCATGGATGGGGATGAAAGGTGGATGTAGGTAGTGTTGGATAACAGGAACTACCACGTGTAGGTCTCACAGCCTCTTGTAGCTTCCTTATTTTCTTATGTTCTTAAAATAATCACTTACTACCACTACTACAACTTCAACAACCACTACTACTACTATAACCACGTCAAGCCTTGTTCTCTTTTCAATTGACCTAAAAAAAAAAAAACATTGGACATTCTATAAAAAAATAAAAAATAATACAACTAGGCTACTACTGCTACTGCTACCATCACCACTACTACTACTACTACAACTACTACTCACCAGCATACGCCCTCTTCAGCCCTTGGAACAACATGAGCATGGCAGGAATGATCTCTTTATGGCACTCTTGTAGCACGCCCAGCCTCTCTGGCCCCAGCTGCAGCAGCGTGCACATCCCCAACACACAGATCTTGCGGTCGTGCAGCCTGGGGGGGTGACGGGGGGATGTGAGGGGGTGTGAAGGGAGGGGTGAGGGGTGACGGAAGGGTGTGTGTGTGTGGGGGGGGGTGGGGGGAAGGTGGGATGTGTGTTTAAGTGGAGTTATGAAGTGGTAAGTATGTTATGGGGTGTGTGGGTGTGAAGGGAGGTGTGAGGGGTGACGGAAGGGTTTGTGTGTGTGTGGGGGGGGGGGAAATACGTGCGGTGTGTGTGGGGGTGTAAGGTGGGATGTGTGTTTAAGTGGAGTTATGAAGTGGTAAGTATGTTATGGGATGTGTGGGGGTGTGAAGGGAGGTGTGAGGGGTGACAGAAGGGTGTGGGTGGTTTTTTGGTTTATATTGCATATTAATCAGTCCATTTGTCTGTCGGTCTCTGCTTGTATATACCTAACTCAATAGCTTTCTGTGGGCTAGTATATAATTCTCTGTCTGTCTATCTGTCTATCTGCTTGTAAATCACTCACTCACTCACTCACTCACTCACTCACTCACTCACTCACTCACTCACTCACTCACTCACTCACTCACTCACTCACTCACTCACTCACTCACTCACTCACTCACTCACTCACTCACTCACTCACTCACTCACTCACTCACTCACTCACTCACTCACTCACTCACTCACTCACTCACTCACTCTCTATCTCTCTCTCTCTCTCTGTCTGTCTGTCTGTCTGTCTGCCTCTACATCTATAGGTCTCTGTCTGTCTGTGTTTGCTTACATATCAATTTATCTGTCTGTTTGCCTGTCTGTCTCTACTTTTATATCAATCTCTGTTTGTCTGTCTATCTGAGCTTGTCTATTTATCTATCTATCTGTCTGTCTGTCTCTCTGTACTTGTATATCAATCTCTCTATGTCTGTCTGTCTGTCTCTCTCTCTCTGTACTTGTAAATCAATCTCCATGTCTGTCTGTCTCTCTCTCTCTGTACTTGTATATCAATCTCCATGTCTGTCTGTCTCTCTCTCTCTCTCTCTGTACTTGTATATCAATCTCTCTATGTCTGTCTGTCTGTCTCTCTCTCTCTGTACTTGTATATCAATCTCTCTCCAAGTCTGTGTCTCTCTCTCTGCCTCCATAGCATTTTTTCTCTCTCCCAGTCTCTCTCTCTCTCACCCCAGGAAGCAGTCAGTGTCGTGGATCCACTGCTTGATGAAGTGGGCGGTGAGGGTGGTGGTGGTGTTGGGCAGCGTGGTGGACTCCAGCACCTGCAGGAGGGTGTCTGGGGCCGTGTACAGCACTGCGATGATCACCTGGGGGCGGGGCAGAGGTGGTGGTGAGTGGCGGGTGTTGGGGAAGGGAGGGAAGGGGAGGGGAGGGGAGGGGTAGGAAAAGTGGGGGGTGTTAATAGTAGTGAGGATAGAAACAAGACAATCATAACTCTCTCTCTCTCTCTCTCTTTCTCAGTCTGTCTCTCTCACTCTCTTTCTCACTGTCTGTCTCACTCACTCTCTAACAGTCTGTCTCTCTCTCTCTCACTGTTCACCTCCTGCAGAAGCCACTTTACTCTCCTCTCTCTCTCTCTCTCTCACTGTCTGTCTCTCTTTCTCACTCTCTCTCTGTCTCTCTCTCTCACTGTCTCTGTTTCTCTCACTCACTGGTTCTCTCTTTCTCACTGTCTGTCTCTCTCACTCACTGTCTGTTTCTCTCACTCACTGTCTGTCTCTCACACACACTATCTCTCTCTCTCTGTTTTTTTCACTGTCTCTCCCTCTCTGCAATACCTGTAGCAGCATGGTCCTGAGCTCGGCAGTCTTCACCTCCCTCAGCAGGCGCTCCACCACCACCTGGATGATGGTGGACAGGCACTGGTTGATGCGGCCCTGGCACTGCAGCACAATCACCTCCAGGAGCTTGGCCGCGTGGCACTCGTCGTCCTCCGCGCAGTCCTGGAGAAGGGGCAAAGGAGTGAGGTGATATAGGGTGTAAAAAGACGATTTCTTAGTATGTCAGTTTTTAAGGTGTTTTTATGTAACCTAATATTTATACTAAAGTTCAACAATTTATACTCGGTTGATAAATATACGTAAGGAGCTTTCACGTGTGGGTCTCACGGCCTCTTGTAGCTTCCTTATTTTCGTAGGTTCTCTCTCTCTCTCTCACTTTCTCTGCCTCTCTCTTTCTCACTGTCTGTCTCACTCACTCTCTAACAGTCTGTCTCTCTCTCTCACTGTTCACCTCCTGCATTAGCCACTTTACTCTCCACTCTCTCTCTCTGTCTCTCTCTTTCTCACTGTCTCTCTCTCTCTCTTTCTCACTCTGTCTCTCTCACACACACATCTCCCACGTCCTTTCTATCTCTCACACACCCTCAGACGTACCTTCCCTACTGTAATGTGTCAAAGACTGGATTACAAAGTGGTATGTCCGTTTTCAAGGTTTGTTTACATGTCTGATAGGTCTATAATTTGACTCACTTCTTATACTCCCCACTTTAACATACATACACACACACATCCCTCGTGCCCTATCTCTCTCTTGCACACCTTCAGACGTCCCTACCGATCATGGTGTCAAAGATTGGATTTCCGAGCGGTCTGTCAATTTTTTTTAAGGTTCGGCTTCATGTGACTTACCTATCTGTCCCTCTCACACACACACACACACACACACACACACACACATCCCATACCCTATCTCTCTCTCGCACCCCTCACCTGGGTCAGCATGGTCTTGCACATTTCGTACACCGCCGCAATCCGTGCCTCCGAGCCGATGAAGCCTTCGGTGTCCACGGTGATGTAGTTGTGGAGCGCCGGCATCATCTCCGTGAAGTAGTCGAAGCCATCACTCTTAAACATCTGTGTAGAGGTGACGGGATGTAGAAAGTAGTATAATTGTAGTAGATTTTAGCGGGAGTTGCCAAATTTTCAGCCAAATTCCCAACATCCGACCTCCAAACATCCGACTGGTCCAAACAACCGACTTTTTTCACCCCCACATTGTGTCTTGTTTCGGCCATTTATTTTACTTTCGACAGTGAATAATGTCGTCTACAAGTGCTAAACGTAAGCGTGTTGTGTTGAACATTGAACAGAAAGTGAATATTATAAGGAAAGTAGAACAAGGTGATGAGATGTGAAAAATTATGAGTGATGTAAACAATTATGAGAGAGAGAGAGAGAGAGAGAGAGAGAGAGAGAGAGAGAGGAGAGAGAGAGAGAGAGAGAGAGAGAGAGAGAGAGAGAGAGAGAGAGAGAGAGAGAGAGAGAGAGGAGAGAGAGAGAGAGAGAGAGAGAGAGAGAGAGAGATTGAGAGAGATTGAGAGAGATTGAGAGAAAGAGATTGAGAGAAAGAGATTGAGAGAAAGAGATTGAGAGAAAGAGATTGAGAGAGAGAGATTGAGAGAGCGAGAGAGAGCGAGAGAGAGAGAAGAGAGAGAGAATTTCTTTAATGGGTAGAGTAATACTGTTTTTTGTGATATTTATCTGCATAGAGGGCGACGGGATGGGAAAAATGTCTTATGGTATTAAAGGCAAGACAGCAAGGTGGGGAAAGGTAATACATGATCTTCCCTAAACAACCCAATTAAACCCCCTATTAGTCCCTAACTACCCACTACCTGTTCTCATTCTAGCATGAAAAGAACCTCATAACACTTCTAAATAAATAAATTCTAACCTAACAAAATTATTACTTCTATACACTAAACCACCTAAACCACCTATAAAAACAGCCTGGAACACCCATCAAGGAATAGTCATCAACAAGGGGGGAGAGAAAGAGGGTTCAGGGAGATCAGGGTCACCATTAACCCTCTCACGCACGGTGACGCGATGGGTGAATTGCGTCAAAAAAGTTAAAAATTTGCCAAAAAAAAAGTATTTATCAGAATTGCGTCAAAATTTTCTTTGTCACAGATCCAAGCTAGACCTATAAAATAAACTCATTGTCAACTCTCTCGTGGGAGTGGATGTGAAATGATAAGGGCTTTTGTCTCAGTTTCCACTCAGCAGGCAGCCTGTGAGCGCGGACTCTCGCCCCTTTAAAAACGTGTCCCGAGCTGGCCATCATGGCCATATGAAAATTATAATGGTAGCGTTGGAATCCTCATGAAAATCCGCTTTTAATGGCATATAAACCATAAAAAGTTGACTCAGGAAGTTTCGAGCTACGAAGTGGTGAACGTAAGTATTTCTTATTTCTCTTTACTCAATATTTTTTCGGAGTCGGTAAATTCCGCTATTTATTTGCATTTCTTGTTATTTTTTTCTTTCATAAGGCAGAATAATCTCTTGCAAAACCAATGATATATAATAATGCCAGGAAAAAAGAATACACGTTGGTGAAATTGATTACATATAAAAATAATTCGCCGCACAGGCTGGCCATTTCGCGGGGCCCTTAGGGAGCATAAGACAGATGTCGCAGTGGACGAAAAAACTTATTAAACTTTTGGTGCGTGAGAGGGTCAATGCATGATCTTCCCTTAACGACCCTTAGATTTGTCCCTAACTACCCACTTCCCTCTTGAACATCTGCATTAGGGTGACTTTAGCAATAAGGGGAACCAATAATACCTTAAAAAACTCACTCAATGATAAACAAACCCTCGAAAACACATCAATGGCTATCAATGAGTCATCAACACAGAAATGACAAATAAATAAACAAATAAAACACATCAATGGATATAAATGAGTCATCAACACAGAAATTACATCAATAAATAAATAAATAAAACACATCAATGGCTATCAATGAGTCATCAACAAGGGGTGCTATTGTAGTGGTGGTATATCAGCACTGACCTGGAACATCATTTCGAAGCACTTCCAGAGGTCCGGGGATATCCTGGTGCTGGTGAGGCTGTAGATGAGTGCTAGGGCCTCCTCGTAGAACTCTGTGTGGGGGGGGGGAAGGGAGTGGTTATGTGAGGGAGGGGGGGAGGGAGGGCAAAGATAGACTAAACTTAACCCCTTCACGCCCAGATCTTTCCTTGGCTATAAAAAATTGTCTGTTGTTAGCCATAAAAATACGAAAAGTAACTCAATATACCAAATTAGTTAGGGGACAAGGACATTATACAGGTCATGTCTATAAAATATTGCTTATATTCACTAAAAATTGTCTGTTGTTAGCCATAAAAATACGAAAAGTAACTCAATATACCAAATTAGTTAGTGGACAAGGATACTACACAGGTCATAGCTATAAAATATTGCTTATATTCACTAAAAATTGTCTGTTGTTAGCCATAAAAATACGAAAAGTAACTGAATATACCAAATTAGTTAGTCGACAAGGACACTACACAGGTCATAGCTATAAAATATTGCTTATATTCACTAAAAATTGTCTGTTGTTAGCCATAAAAATACGAAAAGTCACTGAATATACCAAATTAGTTAGTGGACAAGGATACTAAACAGGTCATATCTATAAAATATTGCTTATATTAACTAAAAATGGTCTAATAGTAGCCAAATTACAAAAAGAAAAAAACGTTCTGGGCCTCAAGGGGGTAATAGCTTAGTTAAGAGTTAGATGGAAACAAAACAAAATATTTAGCAAGACAAATAAATTATAAACAAAAACAGATAAAAGCATATAGAAATAGACAAAACTTGATATAACAAAGATAAGAGTTAGACAGACACAAGACACATTAAGTCGTGAAAAAATGATCAGCCAAACACACATAAACAAGACCAGAATATTAACGCCTTCACGCCCAGATTTTTCCTCGGCTATAAAAATGTGTCTGTTGTTAGCCATAAAATTACGAAAAGTAACTGAATATACCAAATTAGTTAGTGGACAAGGATACTACAAAGGTCATATCTATAAAATATTGATTATATTCACTAAAAATTGTCTAATGGCACCCAAATTACAATGGAAATTACGTTCTAGGTCTCTAGGGGTTAAATAAAAAAACAAATGAGAAAAAAGTAAAAAAACTGTGTGTGTGTGTGTGTGTGCGTGTGCATGTGTGTGTGCATGTGTCAGGGTCTTGGAGTCTGCGAGGCAAGGGTCGGCCAACAGTACTGTGTCCCTGAGTGTTATTCTGGGTTGATCTTGTAACTGAGGCAGCACAGATAGCCGCCCCAGGAAATATTATCAACCGTACAGCTTCTGATCTAGTCTTTTCCATTCACCACTCCCTAAGAAGAAGAGAAGCGACGAGAAGAGAAACACGAAGGAAGACAGCGAGTAACGACGAGCCCCTAATGACTCCGCACTAACTACCCGTCTACTGAGTCCATTCCAATCATTTACCACCCTATTTGTGAACCAGTTTCTCCCTATTTCTCCAGATAGTGAGTCAAGGTGACGAAGGACGAGTAACAAGGGACCAAGGACTCACCCATGACGTTCTTGGTGAGTATGAGTCCCACCACCTGCAGGGTAATGGGTTCTATCTGCTCCATGATCTTTGGGTTCTCCTCCATGCAGTTGATGAGTGTCTCAATGGTGCTGAGCAGACCCATGGCGGTAATGGCCTTCTCGTCCGCACCCTCCTCTGCGTCCACAACCTGGAGGAGGAGGGAGGGGTGTAAGGGTGTGTGTGGGTGTGAGGGTGTGTGTAAGGGTGAAGATGGTGTGTGTGGGTGTGTGGGTATGTGAGGGTGTGTGTGGGTGTGTGTATAGGTGTGAGGGTGTGTGTGGGTGTGAGGGTGTGTGAGGGTGTGTGAGTGTATGTGTGGGTGTGTGAGGGTGGGTGTAAGGGTGTGTGTAGGGGTGAAGATGGTGTGTGTGGGTATGTGAGGGTGTGTGTGGGTGTGTGTATAGGTGTGAGGGTGTGTGTGTAGGGGTAAAGAGGGTGTGTATTCATCTAGTTGTATTTTACAGGGCCTGAGCTACACTGGTATGGCCCCGTCTCCACAGCTACATTTTATCATTCATCCTTAGTGCTTAGTGTTGGGGGAAGCCACCACCCCGGGAGGCGGGTCACAAACCCCCGGCTAACACCCGGCACCCATTCACTGCTGGGTGGACAGGGGCTCGGGTTTTAAGACCGCCCATCTTTCTCCGCTCAGCACGTGGATCGAACCCGGGACTTCTCGTTTGTGAACCAAGCGTGCTACCACTACACTACGGTGTGTGGAGGGTAAATACATAGGCATGAAGTTGGACCATTATGTATTTTGAAACCTTTTGTATTCTGCTTTCTTGCTTGCTTGCTTAAAACTCTTTCTCTCTCTCTCTCTCTCTCTCTCTCTCTCATACACACAAAAATTCACTTAAAACCTTCTACACTACCCTCCCGAGTTTCGCGCTTGCTTTCTTCCGGAGGCATAGCGAACGGATCACTCACTCACTCACGGATCGCGAAACGTATTAGCGTATTAGAAAGCGTATTAGAAACATTGTAAAAATGCTTATTTAGTCCAGTTTTTTTTTTTTTTTGTGTGTGTGTGCCTACAGCGCCGTTAGGCAGTGACCTCCAGGGGTGGGATGGTAGGCCCTGGAGGTTAACTTGAGGGCTGTGTACCTACCGTATTTTACAGCTTATAAGACTCACTTTTTCCCCAAAAAAATATCCTGAAAATGCCCCCAAGCCCCTGTCCACCCAGCAGTGAATGGGTACTGGGTGTTAGCCTAGGGTTTGTGACCCGCCTCCCGGGGTGGTGGCTTCGGCCAACACTACGTAGAGAAGAGGAGGGAAGAGAGGAGCTTGAGATTGAGCTTGAGTTGGGAGTCACCCAGCGGATGCTGTTTTGGTCTGAGTGAGTGAGCTTGACACATATCTTGTCAGCTGATGGTTGTGTGACAGTGTTATACGACAATAACACTGTCACAATGCCTTCCTCTCTTCTCTCCTGTCTCCTCCAGTACCTCCAGAAACCACAGTACCACACACGTCATGGTTAATCACTTATAAAGGAGTATTTTGTGGTAAATAGTAAGGAACGGCAGGGGTGTAAGGTAAGGTGCTACTTATTTTGAGGTGTTACCTATCTTATGCGACACCGGCTGCTCCTGTAGAGAAAAACACAAACAAATGTAAAAAAGCAAAGCAAAACTACAAGCTATACTAAGCCTATTATAATACTATACTAAGCAGGAAGGAAGGAAGACGTGTCCCGTACGTCTCTTATGGGAGGCGGTAGCAGAGTGGTTAGCGTCAAGATATATGTCAAGCTCGAGCACGAGCTTGACAGACGACCTACAAAGCGATACTAAGCAGAAAGGGTCACAAGAAGAAGTCTCCGAGTGGCGTTCTCGGTGATCCGAGTTCGATCCTTGACGAGGGCTGTAAAATCCACTTAAAATCTTTCTCTGCACTGTTGAGTGGCCTAAGAACACCCACATGCTGCCCATTAACTCTAACTTCGATTGCGAGTGCATCGGAGGACACAGGGGGGCGGCATGAGCCTCTAATCACAGGCGTCACTATAGAAATTCTGTCTGCGCCACCACGGGCGCCAAAAGGGCCAACCATCACAGCCCTCAAGTTAACCTCCAGGGCCTACCATCCCACTCCTGGAGGTCACTGCCTAACGGCGCTGTAGGCACACGCACACACACACACAAAAAAAAAAAAAAAAAAAAAAAAAAAAAAAAAAAAAAAAAAAAAAAAAAAAAAAAAAAAAAAAAAAAAAAAAAAAAAAACCACGCGAATCTCGGGGATATAATGCGCGAAAGTCGGGATGGTAAGAATTTAGGACTCAGCACTTAACTCGAGGATCGCGAAACTCGCATAGCGTGAAACTCGGGAGGGTAGTGTATATAAATCTCTGTTTGTCTCACGCACCCAAACACTAAACATTCACACCTCAATGCACTCACACACCTGTTGGATGTCACACACACACACACTAACCACTCATCACACATACACACTTAAAACCTTCTCTCTCTCCCTCTTATAGTGTCTCTCTCTCTCTCTCTAGTGTCTCTCTCTTATAGTATCTCTCTCTCTTAGTGTCTCTCTCTAGTGTCTCTCTTATAGCGTCTCTCTCTCTAGTGTATCTCTCTTATCTCTCTTATAGCGTCTCTCTCTCTCTCTTATAGTCCTCTCTCTCTCTTATAGTGTCTCTCTCTCTCTCTTATAGTGTCTCCCTCTCTCACACACACGCACCTGTTGGAAGGTGGCGGCGAGCTGCGTGCACATCTCCACGGCGATGGGTGTGAGCTGGTCGGTGTAGGTGGTGACGATCTTGCACATCACGTTGGTCAGGTCGTCGTTCTCCGTCTCCTTGATGACCTTGAGCAGCTCCTGGACGATGGGCTGGATCTGAGTGTGGCCAGGAAGAGGAGGAGGTGGTTATGACTTATGAAGGGTCTTGCTTGTGTGTTTATATTTATAGATGTTTTGATGGGTATAGAAGTTTGTGTGCGTGTGTGTGTGTGTGCGTGTGTGCGTGTGTGTGTGTGTGCGTGTGCGTGTGTGTGTCAGGGTCTTGGAGTCTGCGAGGCAAGGGTCAGCCAACAGTACTGTGTCCCTGAGTGTTATTCTGGGTTGATCTTGTAACTGAGGCAGCACAGATAGCCGCCCCAGGAAAGATTATATCAACCATATGGGATGTCCTCTCACACACCTAACACATGCTCTACTCTTGTAAAGCCTTATTATGAACTCAACTCACCCATTTCTCCCCTCAAACAACAATAATAAACAACAAATTTACGACACTACCCATTCCAGAAATCTAAAATAATACAATCATTTCAATAATAACCAAATCAACAAAAGCCATGACAGCCCAGCCATCACTGTTACTATACATTACTCTTCTATCTTACTATCAGATATCTATTGTCTGCTTTATAGGGTCTAGTGGTCTTTTCCTATTTCTTTTGTATCAGTCTTTTATTTGCCCTTAGCCAGTTTGTTAAAGAAGTTAAATGCAAGGAAAAGACTAAATTGGCCACTCATATTAGGTTCCACTTTTTTCTCTACCCTGATCAAATAAAAAAAATAAAAAATTAAATCTACCCTGATTAGCGTACATTCTAAATTGTTCTACCGATAAAAAAAAAAAGCTGGTTCTAAATTTTTCTACCGATAAAAAAAAAAGCTGGTTCTAAATTTTTCTACCGATAAAAAAAAAAGCTGGTTCCAAATTTTTCTACCGATAAAAAAAAAAAGCTGGTTCCAAATTTTTCTACCGATAAAAAAAAAAAGCTGGTTCCAAATTTTTCTACCGATAAAAAAAAAAGCTGGTTCCAAATTTTTCTACCGATAAAAAACGTCCAATTTCACCGATAAAAAAAAAAGCTGGTTCCAAATTTTTCTACCGATAAAAAAAAGCTGTTCCAAATTTTAAAAAAAAAAAAGCTGGTTCCAAATTTTTCTACGATAAAAAAAAAAGCTGGTTCCAAATTTTTCTACCGATAAAAAAATAGGTTGGTTCCCATATTTTTCTACCGATAAAAAAAAAAGCTGGTTCCAAATTTTTCTACCGAAAAAAAAAAACTGGTTCCAAATTTTTCTACCGATAAAAAAAAAAAGCTGGTTCCAAATTTTTCTACCGAAAAAAAAAAAGCTGGTTCCAAATTTTTCTACCGATAAAAAAAAAAGCTGGTTCCAAATTTTTCTACCGATAAAAAAAAAAGCTGGTTCCAAATTTTTCTACCGATAAAAAAAAAAAAGCTGGTTCTAAATTTTTCTACCGAAAAAAAAAAAGCTGGTTCCAAATTTTTCTACCGATAAAAAAAAAACTGGTTCTAAATTTTTCTACCGATAAAAAAAAAAGCTGGTTCCAAATTTTTCTACCGATAAAACAAAAAAGCTGGTTCCAAATTTTTCTACCGATAAAAAAAAAAGCTGGTTCCAAATTTTTCTACCGATAAAAAAAAAAACTGGTTCCAAATTTTTCTACCGATAAAAAAAAAAAGCTGGTTCTAAATTTTTCTACCGATAAAAAAAAAAGCTGGTTCCAAATTTTTCTACCGATAAAAAAAAAAAGCTGGTTCTAAATTTTTCTACCGTTAAAAAAAAAAGCTGGTTCCAAATTTTTCTACCGTAAAAAAAAAAAGCTGGTTCCAAAATTTTCTACCGATAAAAAAAAAAAAATGGTTCCAAATTTTTCTACCGATAAAAAAAAAAAAGCTGGTTCTAAATTTTTCTACCGATAAAAAAATAGGTTGGTTCCAATTTGTTTCTACCCTGATCAAAAAAATATTTGGTTCCCATATTTTTCTACCCTGAAAGAAAAAGATTCATTCCAATTTTGTTCTACCCTGAAAAAAAAAAAGTTGGTTCCAATTTTTTTCTCCCCTGATAATAATAACAAAAAGTTTGATCCCAGTATTTTCACTACCCTAAAAAAAAAATTTAAAAACCTGCCGTACTCACATTGGGTTCGACAATTTTCTCAGCCCTGTTCTGCGAGGCGAGGAAGGCTGAGAGCGCCATGGCGGCCTCCACCTTGACGGGCAGCTCGTGGTCGTTGAGCAGGGCGTTCTGGATGCAGTTCATCGCCGCCATGATGTTCTGATCCGACTTGAACTTTATCTCATCAAAGTTTTGTAGGATCCAACACGCCTGTTTGGAGGAAGGGGGTGAGGGGGAGGGGAGGGGAGGGAGGGAGGGGGGGAAGGGTGGAGGGGGAGGGGAGGAAGGGTGGAGGGGAGGGGAGGAAGGGTGGAGGGGAGGGAGGGGAGGGGGAGGAAGGGGGAAATGGATTAATATAAAGGAATACAAAGGAACTGTTTGTCCTGCGAGCCCTCCTAATAATTACAAAGGACTAGCGACCCCTCCTCCTAACAAAAGATCTTTGAAAATCTATCACAAATGCATACAGTCTCTCTCTCTAAGTCTATAGAACAAAACCGTAATGAATGCAATACACATTCTACATTCTTGCTGTACTTTTTTATTAGTAATTTATCTAAGGCCTAGTCACTGCATAGTTTTATATTGATATTTATTTAAGAATAATTATGATTGTATTATGAAAATCAAACGTTTTGATGCATTTTTCACCTCCTATAAATCTTCTTGCAACCCCTAGTTTGAGACCCCCAGCACAGAGATCAGTGAATACAACCTTAAAGAAATATTACTACTACTATAGTCTCATTCACTTAAGCTGGATTCTTGGGAGCTGCTCGATGCCTACCTGAGTATGTAAGGACGTCGCTGATTGGCTGAGGCTACCAAAATACCACCACCATCACCACCCAGCCCGCGTGCATCAGCCAATCAGCGACGTCCTTACATACTCGGGTAGGCATCGAGCAGCTCCCAAGAATCCAGCTTAAGTGAATGAGACTATAGTTTCCCATTACTATTACCACCATTATTACTACTACTACTACTACCACCATTATTACTACTACTACTACTACCACCATTATTCCTACTACTACTACCACTACTACCACCATTATTTCTACTACTACTACTACCATTATTTCTACTACTACTACTACTACTACCACCATTATTTCTACTACCACTACTACTACCACCATTATTTCTACTACTACTACTACCATTATTTCTACTACCACTACTACTACCACCATTATTTCTACTACCACTACCATTATTTCTACTACTACTACCACTACTGCCACCATTATTACTACTACTACCACCACCACCACTCCAAAAAAACAGCCACTCACCCGCGCCCTCATGAAGCCGTAGGGACTCTGGAACTCCGGGAACACATACTGGGCGATCATGGTCTCCATCTGGTCCTTGTAGATCTTCTTCTTGAGCAGCACACAGCCCAGGGTCCCGATCTGAAGCCAAACAAGAAGGCTACGTTACGCTTTGTTTGTTTGTGTTTCATCTATAGTCTATTTTATTTAATATGGTCAAAATGCACAAAGGAGACCACGCCCCATGCATTTCTCCCATTGTCTACGGGGCAGCTGATTGGT
Organism: Chionoecetes opilio; assembly: GCA_016584305.1. Taxonomy (NCBI): domain Eukaryota; kingdom Metazoa; phylum Arthropoda; class Malacostraca; order Decapoda; family Majidae; genus Chionoecetes; species Chionoecetes opilio. Next base: position 151,022 of record JACEEZ010012423.1, on the reverse strand, counting down.
GCACTCAATGGTCATCATGTGTACAGATTACTTGTAGCATTATCACTACCAACACACTATCCTCACTACATAATAGCACGTGACCACTGGGAATTTTGACTATATTAAATAAAATAGACTAGTTTTAATTCTCTAGTTATGGCACAGAGCCGGGGTTCTTAACTATGGGTCCTCACACGAGACCAACCTCTTGGGGGTGCGAGATGGTATGATAAGACCCCATCATTATATACACTAGGGAATACTCAATAACCATGAATTCGCTCCCTGCTCCTGAACTGGTGCTCGGGTAAGGAGTCTGTGCCAGGAATAATTAGGAGTCTGGAAGGGGTGATGACTGATAAAGGTTGTTTCTTATATCTCTCTATATAACCAGGCTTGATTTGTTCTCCATATCTTCCTTGCACTGCTTTGTGTCCCATGCCTCTATCTTATTATTCATTTCTCTCTTTTTCGTTCTCCCAATTCCTCAAGACTACTTCCAATTTCCATCCTATAGGACTTCCAATTTTTCATCTATTTATCTTTTTGATCCTCTTCTGTCTCCCCCATTACTCTTCTGTCTCCTCCATTACTCTTCTGTCTCCCCATTACTCTTCTGTCTCCTCCATTACTCTTCTGTCTCCTCCATTACTCTTCTGTCTCCCCATTACTCTTTTGTCTCCTCCATTACTCTTCTGTCTCCTCCATTACTCTTCTGTCTCCTCCATTACTCTTTTGTCTCCTCCATTACTCTTCTTATCAATTCATTTCTTCCTTCCTTCATTACTCCATTGACCTATCCCAACCTTGCCTTCATGATTCTTGTCTTGACCAGAGATGCTCCTATTTCCCCTCACCATTGGCATAGAGGGTCTTTGGCATATACTATGGTTCAGATACACCCACTCCACCCAACAATATTACCACCAAAAAACATAATTTTCACTTGGGCTGTACTCGACACCCACCCACACCCACCCACCCACTCACCATATGCATGACGCCGTCCTTGTGCCTGGGGTCCACATTGGGCGTGGTGAGCACCTCCATGAGGAACACCATGGTCTTCTCCAGCATCTCCTTCCTCTTGCGCACCGTGGACAGCAGCAGACCCTGGGCGGCCGTCACGGGGGACACCAGGTCCTCGTAGATGTCTGCAGGGGGGGAAGGGCTGTTAGGCTGATGGGGGGATGATGGTTTTTTTTTTTTTTTTTTTTTTTTTTACATGACAAGGAACTGGCCAAGGGCACAACAAAAATGGGTAACACAAAGCCCGCTGAGTTGCCAGTCCCTATAAAGAAGACAGTAAGAGAATAAAATAAAAACAGAGGGGTAGGCCAATTTAGTTCGGGAGGTGTCTTGTTACTCTTCTCTTGAAAAGATTTAAGTCGTAGGAAAGTGGAAAAATAGAAACAGGAAGAGAGTTTCAGAGTTTACCAGTGAAAGGGATGAAAGAGTAAAGATACTGATTAACTCTTGCATTAGGAAGATGGACAGAATAGGGATGAGAATGAGTAGAAAGTCTTGTGCAGCGAGGCCGCGGGAGTGGGGGAGGCATGCAGTTAGCAAGTTCAGAAGAGCAGTGAGCATGAAAATAACGGTAGAAGAGAGCAAGAGAAGCAACATTGCGGCGGTGATTTAAAGATTGAAGACAGTCAGTCAGAGGAGAGGAGTTGATGGACGAAAAGCTTTTGACTCAACCCTGTTTAGGAGAGCTGTATGATGGATCCCCCCAAACATGTGAGACATTACTCCATACATGGCGGATAAGGCCCCTGTAGAGAGCAAGCAATTGGGAGGGAAAAAAAAGGACGCAGACGCCACAGGACACCTAACTTCTTAGAAGCTGTTTTAGCAGAGATGATATGTGAGATTTCAAATTCAGATTTTTAGTAAAGGTAGTCCTAGGATGTTCATTTTAGAAGAAGGAGACAGTTGAGTGTCATTGAAGAAGAGGGGGATAGTTATCTGGTAGGTTTTGTCGAGTAGATAGGTGAAGAAATTGGGTTTTTGAGGCATTGAACAAAACAAGGTTTGCTTTGCCCCAATCAGAAATTATAGAAAGATCAGAAGTTAGGCGCTCGGTGGCATCTCTCCGTGAATCACTTAGTTCCTGTTGAGTTGGACGTCTAATAAACGACGGTTAGTTAGTTAGGCTGATGGGGGGATGATGGGGTGTTAGGCTGATGGGGGATGATGGGTGTTAGGCTGATGGGGGATGATGGGTGTTAGGCTGATGAGGGGATGATGGGGTGTTAGGCTGATGGGGGGATGATGGGGTGTTAGGCTGATGGGGGATGATGGGGTGTTAGGCTGATGGGGGATGATGGGGTGTTAGGCTGATGGGGGATGATGGGGTGTTAGGCTGATGGGGGGATGATGGGGTGTTAGGCTGATGGGGGATTAAAGGCAACGCTAACTCAACAAAATTATAAAAAACTAGACACCAACACCAAATATAAACTCAACAAAATGAAAAAGTAGACACACACACACACACTCCGGGGTACTCCAGTGCAGTGGTTAGCACACTCTGTTTCACAACCAAGTGTCCTGGGTTCGATCCCCGGGCAGAGCGGAGAAAGATGGGCGGTCTCCATAAAACCCAAGCCCCTGTCCACCCAGCAGTGAATGGGTACCGGGTGTTAGCTTCCCTCAACACTAAGCACTAAGGATGAATGATAGAATGCAGCTATGGAGACGGGGCCATACCAATGAAGCTCAGGCCCTGTAAACCACAACTAGATGGATGAATACACACACACACAGAATATAAACACAACACCACCCAACACACACACACACGCACACAAAACAAACATAACCCTACCCAATACGTACACAGAAACTTACCGAACTTCACACGGACGTACTCGTAGGGGTCGGTATTCCACAGTTCCTGGTCCGAGTCGGAGTAGCACATGAGTGGGAACAGACATCCTGCACCACCGAGAGCATGTGTGGCTTGAGCAGCTTCCACGCCACACTCTGCCCGACCCTGGTGATGGGGAGGAGGATGGAGTGAGTGTCTGGAGTAGTGGCAGTAGTAGTAGTAGTGTAGTAGTAGTAAAGTAGCCGTGTAAAGAAAAAAGAAGGGCAAGGATGAATGTCTGTAGTAGTGGTAGTAGTAGTAGTAGTAGTAGTAGTAGTAGTAGTAGTAGTAGTAGTAGTAGTAGTAGTAGTAGTAGTAGTCGTTGTAGTAGTAGTTGTTGTAGTAGTAGTACAGTAGCCGCATAAAGAACAAAGTAGGGCAAGGATGAATGTCTGTAGTAGTGGTAGAAGTAGTACAAATAGTAGCAGTAGTAGTAGTAATAGCAGTAGCAGTAGTAGCAGCAGCAGCAGTAGTTGTTGTAGTAGTAAAGTAGCCGTGTAAAGAACAAAGTTGGGCAAGGATGAATGTCTGTAGTAGTGGTAGAAGTAGTACAAATAGTAGTACAAAGTAGTAGTAGTAGTAGTAGTAGTAGTAGTAGTAGTAGTAGTAGTAGTAGTAGTAGTAGTAGTAGTAGTAGTAGTAAAGACACCGTGTAAAGAACAAAGAAGGGCAAGGATGAATGTCTGTAGTAGTGGTAGAAGTAGTACAAATAGTAGTAGTAGTAGTCGTTGTAGTAGTAGTAGTAGTAGTAGTAGTAGTAGTAGTAGTAGTAGTAGTAGTAGTAGTAGTAGTTTTGAGTGAGTGTGGACTGTGAAGGGTGGTGGGGAGGCTTGGGTGTGTGATGGTGGGGAGGCTTGGGTGTGTGATGGTGAGGAGGCTTGGGTGTGTGATGGTGGGGAGGCTTGGGTGTGTGATGGTGGGGAGGCTTGGGTGTGTGATGGTGAGGAGGCTTGGGTGTGTGATGGTGGGGAGGCTTGGGTGTGTGATGGTGAGGAGGCTTGGGTGTGTGGGAGGGGGAGGAGTCTTGGGTAAGTGTGAGGGGTTGTGTGTTGTGTATAGGGAGCAAAAATGGAAAGGTGAATGAAGAGAGGATCTAGAATGGAAAGGTGAATGAAAGGATCTAGAATGGAAAGGTGTAGGACGAAGGGAAATGAAGAGAAGGAAACATGAATGAGGGAAAAGAATTGGCCAGAAGGAAAGGAAGTATTTGAGAAAAAGATAAGAACATGAGAAAATAAGGAAGCTACAACAGGCCGTGAGACCTACACGAGGTAGTTCCTGTTACTTAACACTACCTACATCCACCTTTCATCCCCATCCATGAATTTATCTAGCCTCCTTTTAAAGCTCCCTAATGACTCCACACTAACTACCTGTCCACTGAGATAACTTCAAGCTGAATGAGATGTTAGAATTATCGAGGAAAAGGGAATTAAATAGCCATATATAATTTGTTTGAAGTGTGTCAGGGTCTTGGAGTCTGAAAGGCAAGGGTCGGCCAACAGTACTGTGTCCCTGAGTGTTATTCTGGGTTGATCTTGTAACTGAGGCAGCACAGATAGCCGCCCCAGGAAAGATTATCAACCGTACATACATACAAAACTTTCCCTACAAAAGGACAGACACCTAGAAATGGACTAGAAGAGGTGATAACATTAACATACATCAACTAATAGATACACTGAATATAGATAAACCAAGACAGAACCATAATATGTACAGCTCGGACCTTTTGGAAGCACTTTTTTTGTTTTATGTAGCTATGGAGACGGGGCCATTCGAGTGTAGCTCAGGCATTGTAAATCACAACTAGATGAATACACAGACACACCCCCACCCACAACCACATACCTACACACACACAACCCCTCCCCCTAACACAACACACCCACACAATCCCCCCCACCCACAAACACACACCCTCAACCCCTCCCCCTAACAAACACACACAAACCCCCCTCCAATAACCACCCAAACACAACTACACACACAACCCCCCACCTACACACACACCCAAACCTAACAACACACAACAACCCCCCCCAACCACAAACACACCCCCTCAACCCTTCCCCCTAACAAACACCCCTCCAATAACCACCCAAACACACCCACCCTCAACAACCCACCCCACACCACAACCCACAAACACTCTCCCCCTAACAAGCCCGTCAGGGTGGCAAGGTTGGTAGAGACGTGAGTTCGCAATGTGCAGCGTCCCTGTGCATTCGGTCAGCGGTTCGAGTCCGCCTAGTTCGGTGCTGACGTGGCGGCGCTTTGTATAGTCAATAACCTTGTAGTTGGTACTTGCAAAGTGTCTAGATAGGATGAAAATCTTATCTTATCTTCCCCCTAACAAACATACACACACACACCTCCAACCACCCAAACACACCCACACACACACCCCCCACACTCACCCTTGCTCCAGGTAGTTGAGGGTCTGCTGCAGGACGCGCGGAGACACGTACACTTTGGTGCGGTACAGGTTGAGATTCTTGAGCAGCACCTGTAATACCCCGGCCGAGAATGTCTTGATGTACCAGTTGGCGAATTCCTTGTAGTCGCTAGTGACCGTACTGGGGCAGCCGTACCTGTGAGGGGGTTGTTAAAGTTGTTAAGGGGGTTATGTTGTGATGTTCTATGCAACTGTACCTGTGAGGGGTTGTTAGGGGGTTGTTAAGAGTTATGTTGTGTATATTCTATGCAACTGTACCTGTGACGGGGTTGTCAAAAGGTTATTAAGGGGGTTATGATGTATATATTCGATGTATATTATTTCCTGATTTTTTTATGCGTGTTTTTTAATGACAACCTCTCTCTCTCTCTCTCTCTCATATATATAGTTCAGAGGAAAATTTATGGGCTAACAGATAAAATAGCAATCTTATTTCATACACACATACATTTCATCTCTTACATAATACATAGATAAGGCAGATTAATTATGGAGTAAGTTAAACTGCAATCTTATCTCACACACACACTCATCTCTATCTCTCTCTCTCTATCTCTCTCTTCTCTGATACATGATGCTCTGTCTTTTTTCTCCCTCTCTGTCTGTCTGTTTATTTGTCTCTGTCTGTCTCTTTTCTTTTCTCCCTCTCTCTATGTCTGTCTCTGTCTTTTCTTTTCTCCCTCTCTCTCTGTCTGTCTCTGTCTTTTCTTTTCTCCCTCTCTCTCTGTCTGTCTCTGTCTTTTCTTTTCTCCCTCTCTGTCTGTCTCTGTCTTTTCTTTTCTCCCTCTCTCTCTGTCTCTGTCTTTTCTTTTCTCCCTCTCTCTCTGTCTCTGTCTTTTCTTTTCTCCCTCTCTCTCTGTCTTTTCTTTTCTCCCTCTCTCTCTGTCTGTCTTTTCTTTTCTCCCTCTCTCTCTGTCTCTGTCTCTTTTCTCCCTCTCTCTATGTCTCTGTCTCTGTCTTTTCTTTTCTCCCTCTTCTCTCTCTCTCCTCTGTCTGTCTGTCTGTCTTTTTTCTCCCTCTCTCTATGTCTGTCTGTCTGTTTGTCTGTCATTCTTCCTTCTCTGTGTCTGATCTGTACTATCTGTCTTCTCCTGTCTTCTGTCTATCTATCTGTCTGTTTGTCTGTCATTCTGTCTATCTATCTGTCTGTCTGCTGTCAATTCTGTATATCTATCTGTCTGTCTGCCTGTCATTCTGTCTATCTATCTGCCTGTCATTCTGTCTATCTATCTGTCTGTCTGCCTGTCATTCTGTCTATCTATCTGTCTGTCTGCCTGTCATTCGGTCTATCTGTCTGTCTGCCTGTCATTATGTCATTCTGTCTATCTATCTGTCTGCCTGTCATTCTGTCTATCTATCTGTCTGTCTGCCTGTCATTCTGTCTATCTATCTGTCTGTCTGCCTGTCATTCTGTCTATCTATCTATCTGTCTGCCTGTCATTCTGTCTATCTATCTATCTGTCTGCCTGTCATTCTGTCTATCTATCTGTCTGTCTGCCTGTCATTCTGTATCTATCTATCTATCTGTCTGCCTGTCTATTTATCTGTCTGTCTGCCTGTCATTCTGTATCTATCTATCTATCTGTCTGTCTGCCTGTCATTCTGTATCTATCTGTCTGTCTGCCTGTCATTCTGTATCTATCTATCTATCTATCTGTCTGTCTGCCTGTCATTCTGTCTGTCTGCCTGTCATTCTGTCTATCTATCTGTCTGTCTGCCTGTCATTTTGTATCTATCTATCTATCTGTCTGCCTGTCATTCTGTATCTATCTATCTATCTGCCTGTCATTCTGTCTATCTATCTGTCTGTCTGCCTGTCATTCTGTCTATCTATCTGTCTGTCTGCCTGTCATTCTTTCTATCTATCTGTCTGTCTGCCTGTCTGCCTGTCTATCTATCTGTCTGTCTGCCTGCCTCTCCCCCCCCTTTACTCACCTCTCAAATATTCTGGCCAGGATGTGGAGCGCCCACTTTTTAATCTTCCACCAGGGCAGGTCGGGCCGCTCGTCCTCGTCCACCTGCAGCGTCTGCTCCGGCACCAGGCGGTCCGCCACCTCGCGGATCAACTCCATCCACCGCGTGAACTGTTCCTTGTCCAACAACTCCAGCGGAAGGTGGTACTGAAGGCGGAAGAGGTGGATGGTTAGAAGGAAGGAGGACTTGAAAAACTAAACTGATGACACTAATAAATAAATAAGAACTGAACATGAAAAAAACGTAACTAATGATAAAAAATTAAAATTTATGAAAGGACAAAAAATGAAACAAAATAACTGATGACATAAATGAATAAATAAAAGGATTGAAAATGAAAGAAAAGTATAAAAAAAAAAAAACTAACGTATGACAAAAAATCTAGAAATATAAGTTATTGAGGAGGGTGTAGTTTGATGAGTCTTGAAAACAAACAGAGAAATATTAACAAAGAACAATAACAAAGAACAATAACAAAGAACAATAACAATAACAATAACAAAGTAAAATCAATACAAAATCATAGAAAACGAACTCATGACAAATAAATATAAGAATAAATTATCACAGGCAAAGATTCACAATTCTAAAAAACAACAAAGAAATACGATTGATAGTAAAACAAAACTACACTAAATCATAAACGCCATGCTTGTAGACACCACTTCATGACCCCACTCCACTATACCCCCCCTCCCTCTCCCTACTTCAACTATAACTCTTCCCACTCAACTATAAATCCCTCTCCTCTCTCTCCACTCAAAACCACCTCCTTCTCCCCACTCAGCTATAACCCCATCTCCCCACTCCACTCCCTCTCAACTACAACCTCCTTTCCCCACTCCACTACAACTCCCCACTCAGCTATAACCCCATCTCCCCACTCCACTCCCTCTCAACTACAACCTCCTTTCCCCACTCCACTACAACTCCCCACTCAGCTATAACCCCATCTCCCCACTCCACCCCCTCTCAACTACAACCTCCTTTCCCCACTCCACTACAACTCCCCCTCGCTATAACCCATCTCCCACTCCACTCCTCTCAACTACAACCTCCTTTCCCCACTCACTACAAATCCCACTCAGCTATAACCCCATCTCCCACTCCACTCCCTCTCACTACACTCCTTCCCATCACTACAACTCCCCTCAGCTATAACCCCTCTCCCCACTCCACCCCCTCTCAACTACAACCTCCTTTCCCCACTCAGCTATAACCCCCTCTTTCCCCTCAAACCCTCTCCCCCACTCAAACGCCCCTTTCCCCACTCCACTCAACTAAAACTCCCTCTCCCTCTCCCCACCTGTGTCATGGCGTAGAATATCTTGAGTATAAGTTTCTGCAGCAGGGTGGAGTGTTCGGAGGGGTCGGGCAGGAGGTGGACCATGCGCTCGTAGCACATGGGAAGGAGCAGCCGCATGGCCTCGTGCAGCGGCCCTCTCTCGTCCTTCTTCTTGTATCTGCGGCAGGGAGGGAGGGTTAGGCCAGGGTATGTGTGTGTGTGTGGGGGGGGGGATAAAGGAGTGAAGTGTGTGTGTGGGGGTGGTGTGTGTGTAGGTGTGAGGGTGTGTGTGTGTAGGGGACAAAGGAGTGGTGTATTTAGCTAGTTGTGCTTTACAGGGCCTGAGCTACACTGGTGGGGTCCCGTCTCCGTAGCTACATTTATCCAGTCTTTCCTTCAATGGGTACACATTATATGCCGATATCACCTCCTCATTTAGTCCATTCCAAACTTCTATATTGCTATGAGGGAAGCTGTACTTCTTTATGTTGTTCAGGCATCTCCCTTTTCCTAGTTGTTTTGTATGTCCTCTTGTGTAGCGACCTTCTCTTTGTTTCCGAGTCAGTAGTCTCTCATGGTCTGTTTCTTCCATCTTTGTTATCAGCTCAAAAATTGTTACTAAGTCTCCTCTTTCTCTTCTCTGCTCGAGTGTTAGTAACTTTATTTCCTTCAACCTTTCCTCATAAGAAAGTTCTTCTAGCTCTGGTTCCATCTTTGTTGCCATTCTCTGTATCCTCTCCAACTTTTTCACATGCCTCTTTTTATATGGGGACCCTACAATGGCAGCATGTGTGTGTGTGTAGGGGTGATGGTGTGTGTGTGGTGTGAAAATGGTGTGTGTGTAGAGATGTGTGTGTAGGGGTGTAAGGTGTGTGTGTGTGTGTGTCAGGGTCTTGGAGTCTGCGAGGCAAGGGTCGGCCAACAGTACTGTGTCCCTGAGTGTTATTCTGGGTTGATCTTGTAACTGAGGCAGCACAGATAGCCGCCCCAGGAAAGATTATCAACCGTACATACACAAAAAAGACATACATATATACAGTAGATAAATAGATAGATTGATGGATATGAAGGCAGGAGGGAGGGAGGGAGGTGGCAAGATGAAGACAGAGGTAGAGAGAGTAACAAAGGTAGAGGTGACTCACTCAAAGTTCTTCACCAGCTGGTACAGACAGACACACACAGCCATAGAGTTAGATAAGTGGTACAGAGAGTAATAAAGAATGGGAGAACTGCACAGAGTGGTCTATAGAGTAACAAAGGAAGGGGTGACTCACTCAAAGTTCTTCACCAGCCGGTACAGACAGAACACAGAGCCATACAGAGCTAGATATATAAGATACTTTGATCCTATTAGACACTTTGCAAGTACCAACTACAAAGTCATTGACTATACAAAGCGCCACCAACGAACTTGGTGGGCTCGAACCGCTGACCGAATGCAGGGACGCTGCACGCGAGCCCACAGCTCTACCAACCGAGCTACTCTGACGGGTATAGAGAGCTAGATAACAGTGGTAGAGAGAGTAGCAAAGAGTGGGAGAGCTACATAGTGAACATAAGAAAATAAGGAAGCTACAAGAGGCTGCGAGGCCTACACGTGGTAGTTCCTGTGGTACAGAGTAACAAAGGTAGAGGTGACTCACTCAAAGTTCTTCACCAGCTGGTACAGATACACACACACACACAGATAGAAAGAGTGGTAGAGCTATAGAGAGGTACAGAGAGTAACAAAGAGTGGGAGAGCTATACAGAGGTATATAGAGTAACAAAGGTGACTCACTCAAAGTTCTTCACCAGCTGACGATACCACCACACGATGAGAGTGGTAGAGCTATAGAGAGGTACAGACGTACAAGAGTGGAGGCTATACAGAGTAATAAGTACAAGGCACTCACTAATTCTTTACCAGCTGTAGAGACGAGCAGCTGCCGTTCGAGTTGTGTCGGGTCGCAGGTAGACTGGGTCTGTCCATGGTCGTCCGATTGGGGAAGTCGTGTTTCACCATCTGATGCGTGCACACTGCTAGCTGGACCCTGGGTGGTGGGGGGGATAAACGGAATGCATGGTTAGCTGGCAAGATTATATTCATGTACATAAGCCGTGTTTTTGTCGTCCCAGCATAGTTTTGGTAAGAAGACCGTTTTTTCCTCCTCGCAATTGAAAACGGATTGGTTTCTGCGACAACAACACAACAAGCTTGGTAGGGGCCGCAATAAAATCAGTCCAAAACATTGCAAACAATATCACAAAGCAGTATAACACACATTGCAGCAAGTGTTAGTGGAGTGGTCTTCGTAATCCAAGACGGTGCTTGGGACCACAAAAACACGGCTATAGATATTAGATTTGAATTATGAACACAGATAATTGTCTATCCTATTCATATGTTTTGTAGTGGTTTCGTAATTTAATTTTCTAGTATGAAGTTCAAGTATGTTTTTATTTTGTTGGGGTGTGTCTACTTTTTTGTTAGTTATGTTATGTGATATTAATATGATATGAACATTTTCCGGCACCTCAGACTTAGTGGAGGCCGTGTGGTTCAAACAGGACTGACCGCACACTGGAACTTTTGCAGATATGAAATACAGTAAGTGTTCTAAATGCTGCTATAATGGCATTCTGATATGCTTGGAGCAGTGCTTATGCAGTTTTGCCCCCTCCTCCTCCTCCCTTCCTTTCTCCATCCCCACCTCCACCTCTTCTCTTCAGCACCCTCTACCTCCCTCCTTCCTTCTTCCCTCACCCCTTCCATCTCTCCTTCCTTCCCTCACCCCTTCCATTTCCCTCCCCTTCCTTCCCTCACCCCTTCCTTCCTCACCCCTTCCATCTCTCTCCTTCCTTCCCTCACCCCTTCCATCTCTCTCCTCTTCCTCTCTTCACCACCCCCTCCACCTCCCTCCCTCCTTCCTTCACCCCTTCCTCTTCCTCCACCCCCTCACCTCACAAGATCAGGGGCATGGACCACGGCATCCACTATGGCCTCGCGGATCATGGCCCGGTCCTGCTCGTGGATGTGGAAGGGAATGGGCTCCCCGCTCTCGTACTCGGCGTCCTTCCAGTATTGGGAGACCATGTTCTTGAGGTAGATGACCCCCGCCTGGCGACGGGCATGTCCACCTCCCCCATCATCACCACCTGCAGCAGCGCCGGCGTGAACCCAATGATCTTCTTCATCTGTGGAGGCGGGAAGTGGGGGTGAGATAGGTGTCGCAAATATATAAGTGTTAGAAAATAAGGCATAGGTGCAGCTACAACCACAACATGCTGGATGGTTCTAAGAAAGGTATAAAGGCAGCTACAACCACAACACGCTGGATGGTTCTAAGAAAGGTATAAAGGCAGGTACAACCACAACACACTGGGTGGTTCTAAGAAAGGTATAGGTGCAGCTACAACCACAACACGCTGGATGGTTCTAAGAAAGGTATAGGTGCAGGTACAACCACAACACGCTGGGTGGTTCTAAGAAAGGTATAGGTCCAGCTACAACCACAACACGCTGGATGGTTCTAAGAAAGGTATAGGTGCAGCTACAACCACAACACGCTGGATGGTTCTAAGAAAGGTATAGGTGCAGCTACAACCACAACACACTGGGTGGTTCTAAGAAAGGTATAGGTGCAGCTACAACCACAACACCCTGGGTGGTTCTAAGAAAGGTATAAAGGCAGCTACAACCACAACACGCTGGATGGTTCTAAGAAAGGTATAGGTGCAGCTACAACCACAACACACTGGATGGTTCTAAGAAAGGTATAGGTGCAGCTACAACCACAACACGCTGGGTGGTTCTAAGAAAGGTATAAAGGCAGGTACAACCACAACACGCTGGATGGTTCTAAGAAAGGTATAGGTGCAGCTACAACCACAACACGCTGGATGGTTCTAAGAAAGGTATAAAGGCAGCTACAACCACAACACGCTGGGTGGTTCTAAGAAAGGTATAAAGGCAGCTACAACCACAACACGCTGGGTGGTTCTAAGAAAGGTATAAAGGCAGCTACAACCACAACACGCTGGATGGTTCTAAGAAAGGTATAGGTGCAGGTACAACCACAACACGCTGGATGGTTCTAAGAAAGGTATAGGTGCAGCTACAACCACAACACGCTGGATGGTTCTAAGAAAGGTACAGGTGCAGCTACAACCACAACACGCTGGATGGTTCTAAGAATGGTATAGGTGCAGCTACAACCACAACACGCTGGCTGGTTCTAAGTATCCTGAAAGTTTCCTTCTCATCATAAGGAGTATTTCTAACCCCTACAAACAGCCGTCAATAATTAAAGATAACACAAGGGGGTCTGGGGAGGACGAAACCCCCCAGTGAGGTTAGGTTACGTAAGCAATGCCCAGGTTAGGTTAGTTAACTAGCAGGGGGGTCTTGGAAATGCAGCTTCCTAGTTATGTCAGGAGTGTACTGGTCAATAGGAAATATTAGTTGAAACTGCATATTTACCGAAAACAAGGTACATTTTTACGACAGGACCAAACTTCCTACACAATTGGGAGCATGGTTTTTGTTTACCTTATTGTATTCTAAGAGATATTTTCTCTGAGCTTTCCGTCGCAAATCAATAGTTTCGGAGATATGAACATTTTAGGTGGGAGGAAGAATACGTCTCCTTGTTTACAAAATGCCTACCTCTTCCTCTTCTTGTGACCTTGTTAGAGTAGGGGGTCTCACCAATAAAGGTTGCACCGCTCGGGATTCGAACCCGGGACCTTCCGCATGCCGGGCGGCTGTGCTTCCCGTTACACCACGGGAACCTCCTAGTGACAACCCACACAGACCTGCATCGCTTTTGTTTCGGAGGCGCACCCGTGGCTACCTTACCTTACCTAACCTAACCTAACCTAACCTGACCTGAACCTTACCTTACCTTACCTAACCTAAACCTAACCTAACTTTAACCTCCTAACTGGGTCCAATAATAAAGAGCTTAATAAAATACCAAACAAAAGCTAGGCAGGTCACAAGAAGAGGAAGAGGGAGGCATTTTGTATACAAGGAGACGTATTCCTCCCCCCACCTAAAATGTTCTATATCTCCGAAACTATTGATTTGCGACGGAAAGCTCAGAGAAAATGTCTCTTAGAATACAATAAGGTAAACAAAAACCATGCTCCCAATTGTGTAGGCAAGTTTGGTCCTGTCGTAAAATAATACCGAAAACAATAAGTAAAATAAGTTTTATAAATAAGTGTTCGAAAATAATGGCATTAGTGTGTAAGTATTTTTTTGACTGGGTGATGTGAGAGATTTGAAAGTGTTAGAAAATAATGTTAGTGAGAGATTTGAAAGTGTTAGAAAATAATGTTAGTGAGAGATTTGAAAGTGTTAGAAAATAATGTTAGTGAGAGATTTGAAAGTGTTAGAAAATAATGTTAGTGAGAGATTTGAAAGTGTTAGAAAATAATGTTAGTGAGACATTTGAAAGTGTTAGAAAATAATGTTAGTGAGAGATTTGAAAGTGTTAGAAAATAATGTTAGTGAGAGATTTGAAAGTGTTAGAAAATAATGTTAGTGAGAGATTTGAAAGTGTTAGAAAATAATGTTAGTGAGAGATTTGAAAGTGTTAGAAAATAATGTTAAAGTGTTCATAAAAATATTCTTTTGACTGGGTGATGTAATGTTATTGTGATGTTTTTTGTGGTTTTAGTTAGTTAGAAGTGAAATAAATAGATAAACAAATGAATAAATAGAGAGATGAAGAAATGAATACGGGGTAGTGAATACAAGCTCTAGGAAAAAAATAGCAAAAACTTCAATACTAATAATATTTCGTTTCCTGTGTAACTTTTGTTTCTACTTCTTGATATTTGGTGAAGATAAGTTAAAGAATCGGGTTAAGTTTAATATGAAGAGCCTGAGAGAGAGAGAGAAAGAGAAAAAGAGCGAAACAGTGACAAGGGAGAAAGTGAGTGAGAGTCAATTATAGTGTGTTCAAAGTCATCAGAAGATAACTGCTGAGCTTGTGTGTGTGTGTGTGTGTGTGTGTGTGTGTGTGTGTGTGTATATGTGTGTGTGTGTGTGTGTGTGTGTGTGTGTGTGTGTGTGTGTCCATCCACCTAAGTGTTCTTCTCTTAACTGTAAGTGCTGTCATGGGATAGTTATTAATTTCTTGATCAAACAAATGGCTAACACTTATGGTTGTTACTGATGCAATGATGCTGATATTCCTTTCATTTAGTTGTGCATTTTTATATCTATTGTATTTATTATTTATTATCATTTTATCTATTTTTCTTATAGGTTTAAAGTGTCAAGTTAGTGTGAAAACAACGAGAAGTTCAGTGAAGTTCAAACATTCATTAAAGATCAGTTATTCAATAAAGTTCAGACTTAATAAAGAACTAAATATAGATAGTTTTAATTGAAGACGGTAAATAGGCAGTTTCAACCAACACTCCCTATTGACCAATACTCTCCTGACCTAACTGGGGGGGCTACAACCCCAGACCCCCCTGCTAGTTAACTAACCTAACCCGGGCATTGCTTACGTAACCTAACCTCGATGGGGGGTTCGCCCCCCCCCCCAGACCCCCTTGTTATTTTTCATGTCCTGTGGCTGTTGTATGGGTTAGAAATACTCCTTATGATGAGAACGAAACGTTCAGGATACTTAAAACCAGCCACAGCGTGATGTGGTTGTAGCTGCACCTATACCTTGAAGACTAATAAGTTTTGAGTTACGTAAACGTAAGTTACGTAACTTAATAAAGAGATTAGGTTATAGTGATTGATAATGACAATGTTAAATATATGCCTGCAATAACATCCTAACACATAGGTACCCCTGTACTGTTAAGTAGAACAAATATGTACACATGTTAAAATTATCCCGTGGCGATAAATAAGCAACAATGATGCAAGACTGTGAATGTTTCCTGTTGATAACAAATTTAAGTTACTGTAGATAACGTTAAATGTTCCTACTGATAAATGTTAATGTTAAAATGTTTCCTGTAGTGTTGAAATAGTAAAATTATATAAATACCGATATACAGGTTCGGTATAAATGCAATTACAACCACATCACGCTGGCTGGTTTTAAGTATCCTGAACGTTTCCTTCTCATCATAAGGAGTATTTCTAACCCCTAAAACAGCCGGCGGAAATGAAAAATAACACAAGGGGGGTCTGGGGGGGCGATATCCCCCAGCGAGGTTAGGTTACGTAAGCTATGTCCAGGTTAGGTTAGTTTACTAGCAGGGGAATCTAGCCGTTATGTCAGGAGAGTATTGGTCACTAGGGAGTGTTGGGGTACATTTTTACACTAGGACCGAAATTCTCTACACAATTGGGAGTGTGCTTTCTGTTCACCTTATTGGATTCTAGGAAACATTCTCTCTATGAACTTCCGTCGCAAATCACTACTTTCGGAGATATAAGATGTTTTCGATAGGAGAGTGATTATGAGATATGACAATTAAACTAACCTAACCCCACCTTATGACTCACTAACCTAACCTCACCTTACGTTTTAACCTCCTAACTAAAGCCAAATCTGCATTAAAAAAGTGTCCGCGGCAAGGGAAGAACAGAGGCGATGCAGGTCACAAGAGGAAGAAGAGTGTGGCGGACGTAAACACTCGTCTCTCGCCACGCTATAAAAAACATGTCATTATCTCCACAGGTAGTGATTTGCGACGGAAGCTCATAGAGAGAATGTTTCCTAGAATCCAACAAGGTAAACAGAAACCACGCTCCCAATTGTGTAGAGAATTTCGGTCCAAGTGTAAAATAATACCAGTGGGTTGAACTGCCTATTTCCCAAAGGTTCTCCTGCATTTCAATACCATACGTTGCACGTAGTTATAACCGTCCTCAACATGCAGATCTGACCATTGGCAACAGTTCTAATCCCTCCAGCAGCCGTAGGAGATTGACAGCATATGGGGGGGCTGAGGGGAACGCAGCCCCCCTGGCCCCCCACCCGTTAGGTCAGGTTACCAAAATCAACATAGGGAGTTATGTATCAAACTGCAGTATTACCGATGTAAGGTTAATATGTATAAATTAAAAAAATACACACATACATACACACACACATACATGCATACATACAACACAAAGACATACAGACACAGCCGCATCACCACCTCCCTCACCACCAGTCCTGACATCACCATCACCACCATTACCCAACACAACCAAGTCACCATCACCACCACAACCATCACCCCCACAATCACCACCTAGCAACACCACCACCACCACCATCACCACCACAAACACACGTGTCCAATATTCACCACAATCACCACACAACACAAACACCACACCACCACACAGACACCAAAACCGTGTAAAACCACCACAAAACTACAAAAACCATCTGAAAAACCTGAAATATACCCAGAAATATGGTTTAAATATCCCGACATGAAAATTTTTGGGGGGAAACCGTATGAAGCATAAGAACCCTTACTTTACTGAGCTCATCTTCTGCCTGCTGTCTGAGGGCGGGGTCTATGGTGCCCCTGAGGATGTCTATGATCTTTCTAGACTCCATGGTGGGGGTGTGTGAGGGCGTGGAGTGATGGGGGGGAGGAGTAGCGGCTTAGCAGGAGCAGGGTGGCGGCAGGCAGCCCCCACGTGATGGTGTATTATGGCGGCGCCGAGGCATTATTGGAACACCCGCCAACCACTATCCACTACATTGGGCTATTTATCTATCTCCTTTAATACTTCTCTAATTTATGTTTTTAGTATTAATTTAAGTTCTTGTTATTTTTTTATTCAGTTTTTTGTTGTTTTTGTGGTTTATTTGTTTTCTGTTTTGATTTTCTGATTATTGGGCTATTTTTGGTTCTGCTGGTCTAATTTGGATGTATTTTGTGCTTATTTGTGTTCTGGTTATTTTGTTGTTATGTTTTTTGTTGTTTTTTGTGGTTTATTTCGCTTGTCTTTGTTTTGATTTCTTATATATAAATTGGGCTATTTTCTCTTCGCTTCTCTCATTTTTCCAACTTTGCTTTACTAGGTAGCATATATCGGCTCTCTTCTTCTTCCTTTCTTCTTCTATTTCTTCTTTTTCTGCTTCCTCTCCTCCTCTTCCATTCTCTTCTTTAATTTTTCAACTTTTTTCTTTCTCTCTCTCTCTCTCTCTCTCTCTCTCTCTCTCTCTCTCTCTCTCTCTCTCTCTCTCTCTCTCTCTCTCTCTCTCTCTCTCTCTCTCTCTCTCTCTCTTCCTTCATCTTTTTACTTTCTCTTCATTCTCTTCTTTAATTTTTCAACTTTTTTCTTTCTCTCTCTCTCTCTCTTCTTTCTTCCTTCATCATTTTCTTCTTTTTCTTCCTCCATCATCATCATCATCATCTTTTCTTCTTTCTTCCTTCATCATCTTTTCTTCCTTTTCCTCCTTCATCATCATCTTTCATCATCTTTTCTTCTTTTTCTTCCTGCATCATCACCATCATCATCTTTTCTTCTTTTTCCTTCATCATCTTTCCTTCTCTCTTCTTACATTGGGCTATTTCTTGAGGCAGATTACGCGGGAAGATTAGTGTCAGCTTAGCAACACTCCTCTTATTACCGAATTCTCCCTTATTTACCTTATATAACCCCCTCAAAGTGATCATTATGGATATTTAATAAGAAATAAGCACTATTTTACTCTATACAAAATATCGTTTAATGGCTCTAAAGCTTTAATTCAGCAACATTATCCATTTTTTAGAAGTCTGAAAATATTTATGCAGACAACTTTGCTTATTTTACCTTAATGCTGCTTTATGTATGGAATTATTTGGCTTTTAATGTTCATTCAATAGTTTAAAGTTCATTTCCTAAGCTATTTCCTTGTTGTTATGTATGCTGTCTTGGCCTTTAAATATATTCTTCTTTTTGTCATTTTTCGCGGGAAATTTCAAGTCCAACCAATCTTTGCACTATTCATATTGCACTTGCATATATTCACCAATTGATTTTAGTATAGTTTGAACAAAGTAATAGCTACCGTAGATAACACTATAGTCGCCAGTCACTCGCCAATGCACTAATGTCGCCAGGCACAATATATTACGAATTTTAGCATCACTACAGACTTTATGTGCCACTGAAGACATGTAGTGTGATGTACGTAATATAAACTACTGTACATGTCTCTTCAGTGGCACATAAAAGTCTGTAGTGATGCTAAAATTCGTAATATATTGTGCCTGGCGACATTAGTGCAGTGGCGAGTGACTGGCGACTATAGTGTTATTGACGGTACAGTGACATCATCTTAATTATTACTATATGTTATTCTATCTATCTATCCACATTTAGGACCTATCTGTATGTATGTTTGTCTATAATTCATCCATCCATATTGATTCATCCATCTATCTATTCCTCAAGGGGATAGCCATGGCAGAAAAGACTATCTCTATCATCCTATTTATCCTTCTCCTATCATATCTCCCTTCCCTTTCTTACACCTTACAAATTCTCTCTCTCGCCTACCGTAGATAACACTATAGTCGCCAATCACTCGCCACTGCACTAATGTCGCCAGGCACAATATATTACGAATTTTAGCATCACTAGGGCTACAGACTTTTATGTGGCACTGAAGACGCATGCACAGTAGTTTATATTATGTACATCACACTACATGTCTTTAGTGGCACATAATAGTCTGTAGTGATGCTAAAATTCGTAATATATTGTGCCTGGCGACATTAGTGCAGTGGCGAGTGATTGGTGACTATAGTGTTATGGACGGTAAGAACTCTCAATTTCACACATATAATCTATCCTCTCTCCTCTGTATCCTTCCAAAACTCAATGTCTTCTGTCTCTACCATATCTCTATAATGATACAATGACTATAATGATACAATGACTATAATGATACAATGACTATACTGACACAATGACTATAATGATACAATGACTATAATGATACAATGACTATACTGACACAATGACTATAATGATACAATGACTATAATGATACAATGACTATAATGATACAATGACTATACTGACACAATGCCTAAATGATACAATGACTATAAATGCATACAACTATAATGACATGATAATGATACAATGACTAATAATGATACAATGACTATAATGATACAATGACTATACTGACACAATGACTATAATGATACAATGACTATATAATGACACAATGACTATAATGATACAATGACTATAATGATACAATGACTATACTGACACAATGACTATAATGATACAATGACTAATATAAATGATACTCAATGAACATGACTTAATGATACAATGACTATACTGACACAATGACTATAATGACAAGACAATTGAACTACTATAATGATACATGACTAATGACAATGACTATAATGACATACTATATGAACATGACTATAATAACAATGACTATAAAACTGACTATAATGATACAATGACTATATAATGACACAATGACTATAATGATACAATGACTATAATGATACAATGACTATACTGACACAATGACTATAATGATACAATGACTATAATGACACAATGACTATAATGATACAATGACTATAATGACACAATGACTATAATGATACAATGACTATAATGACACAATGACTATAATGACACAATGACTATAATGATACAATGACTATAATGATACAATGACTATAATGATACAATGACTATAATGATACAATTACTATAATGACACAATGACTATAATGATACAATGACTATAATGAAACAATGACTATAATGATACAATGTCTTCCCTATCTCTATAATAACGGCTCTAGAACTTATAACTCATTGATTTCTTCCTCTACCTCCCTAACATTACCTTGCATATTCCCACAAATACAAGTCTTATTTGTTAAGCTTCTACTTCTCTTCTTCTTCCTTTCATTCTTCTACTTCTTCTTTTTCTGTTTCTTCTCCTCCTTTCTTTCTTTATATAGATTTACATATATAAATTTCGGCCAATTCCTCTTCTTCATCTTCTCATACTGTACTAGCTATACGTTCTTACACTCATACACTACCTATACCGGTAATAACTATCTATATCTTAATTAACCACACTAATTACACTGATATAACCAAGCCACAGCATATCAAGGGCACGGGTACTCACTTAGAGGTCCCAGGTTCGATCCTCGGGTGGAGTGGAGAAAGATGGGCAGTCTCCTTAAGCCCGAGACCCTGTCCACCCAGCAGTGAATGGGTGCCGGGTGTTAGCCGGGGGTTTGTGACCCGCCTCCCGGGGTGGTGGCTTCCCCCAACACTGAGCACTAAGGATGAATGATGAAATGTAGCTATGGAGACGGGGCCATACGAGTGTAGCTCAGGCCCTGTAAAATACAAACAAGTAAATAGGTAAATACACCGTACCTTCAGCCCACCTTCAGGCCAGCCTTCAGTCCCCCTTCAGGCCAACCTTCAGTCCCCTTCAGCCCTCCTTCAGGCCAACCTTCAGTCCCCTTCAGGCCAACCTTC
>JACEEZ010012423.1:112500-125000 GCA_016584305.1 Chionoecetes opilio | reverse complement strand
AAATTACGAAAAGTAACTAAATAAACCAAATTAGTTAGTGGACAAGGATACTAAACAGGACATATCTAAAAAACATTGCTTATATTCATTAAAATCGTCTAATGGCACCCAAATTACAATGGAAATTATGTTCTGGGCCTCAAGGAGTTAAAAAACATTCTTACACCTACCGTAGATAACACTACGGTCGCCACTGCACTAATGTCGCCAGGTGCCATATATTACGAAGTTAAGCATCACTACTGATTTGTATGTGCCACTGAAGACAGGTACATGATATCAACTACTGTGCATGTCTCTCTAATGAAAGATACAAGTCTGTAGTGAAGCTGAAATATGTAATATATGGCACCTGGCGACATTAGTGCAGTGGCGACTATAGTGTTGTTGACGGTACACTCTCCCTTAACCCCTTCACACCCAGATCTTTCCTTGGCTATATAAAAGGGTCTGTTGTTAGCCATAAAATTACGAAAAGTAACTGAATATACCAAATTTGTTAGTGGACAAGGATACTAAACAGGTCATAGCTATTAAATATTGCTTATATTCACTAAAAATTGTCTAATGGTACCCAAAATACAATGGAAATTACGTTCTGGGTCTCAAGGGGTTAACACACAAGACATCAGCCACAAAGAGTAAAGGAAAATATGCTTAAGAATATCATTGAAAAATATTAAATGAAGAAAGTAACATTAACCCCTTGAGGCCCAGAACGTAATTTCCATTGTAATTTGGGTGCCATTAGATGATTTGTAGTGACTATAAGCAATGTTTTATAGATATGACCTGTTTAGTATCCTTGTCCACAACGTAATTTCCATGGTAATTTGGGTACCATTAGATGATTTGTAGTGACTATAAGCAATGTTTTATAGCTATGACCTGTTTAGTATCCTTGTCCACAACGTAATTTCCATGGTAATTTGGGTACCATTAGATGATTTGTAGTGACTATAAGCATGTTTTATAGCTATGACCTGTTTAGTGTCCTTGTCCACAACGTAATTTCCATGGTAATTTGGGTACCATTAGATGATTTTTAGTGACTATAAGCAATGTTTTATAGCTATGACCTGTTTAGTGTCCTTGTCCACTAGCTAATTTGGTACATTCAGTGACTTTTCGCAATTTTATGGCTTGACAACATACAATTTTTTTTTATAGTAAAGGAAAGATCTGGGCGTGAAGGCGTTACGATATCATTGAAAAAACAACAAAAAAACCCAGTAACAATAAGCCCTTTCGTCACTCACTGTCCCTCCTTCAAGTACTAAAGCTGTCTAGCCTCCTTCATAAAGCTGTCTAGCCTCCTACATAAAGCTGTCTAGCCTCCTACTTAAAGCTGTCTAGCCTCCTACCTAAAGCTGTCTAGCCTCCTACCTAAAGCTGTCTAGCCTCCTTCATAAAGCTGTCTAGCCTCCTTCATAAAGCTGTCTAGCCTCCTACCTAAAGCTGTCTAGCCTCCTACATAAAGCTGTCTAGCCTCCTTCATAAAGCTGTCTAGCCTCCTTCATAAAGCTGTCTAGCCTCCTACCTAAAGCTGTCTAGCCTCCTACATAAAGCTGTCTAGCCTCCTACATAAAGCTGTCTAGCCTCCTACCTAAAGCTGTCTAGCCTCCTACATAAAGCTGTCTAGCCTCCTACCTAAAGCTGTCTAGCCTCCTACATAAAGCTGTCTAGCCTCCTACATAAAGCTGTCTAGCCTCCTACCTAAAGCTGTCTAGCCTCCTACATAAAGCTGTCTAGCCTCCTACCTAAAGCTGTCTAGCCTCCTACCTAAAGCTGTCTAGCCTCCTACCTAAAGCTGTCTAGCCTCCTACATAAAGCTGTCTAGCCTCCTACCTAAAGCTGTCTAGCCTCCTACATAAAGCTGTCTAGCCTCCTACATAAAGCTGTCTAGCCTCCTACCTAAAGCTGTCTAGCCTCCTTCATAAAGCTGTCTAGCCTCCTACCTAAAGCTGTCTAGCCTCCTACATAAAGCTGTCTAGCTCCTACAAAGCTTAGCTCCTACAAAGCTGTCTAGCCTCCTACATAAAGCTGTCTAGCCTCCTACCTAAAGCTGTCTAGCCTCCTACCTAAAGCTGTCTAGCCTCCTATATAAAGCTGTCTAGCCTCCAATAACACAAAAAACTTAACAAAACCCCTTAAAAACCCTTATAAACGGTAACAATAAACCCTTGGGCCACTCACTGTCCCTCTTTGAAGTACTCCTTGAGGGTGTTGCTGAATTTCTTGCTGTGCTTCACAAAGTCCCGTTTGCGGTGCTCCAGGGCCTGCTTCCCCTGCATGCCCGGGATGAACTGAGACACTTCCGTCACCGCGTCCAGCAGCTTCTTGATGGCGCTGGCTATCTCCCTGGAAATACATGAATAGATAAATAGATAGATACAAGATAGATATATAGGTGGCACAAGAACTACCACGTGTAGGTCTCACGGGCTCTTGTAGCTTCCTTATGTTCTTAGGTAGGTGCATGTATGTATGTGTATGTGTGTGTGTGTATGTCGGTGTGTGTGCGTATGTCGGTGTGTGTGCGTATGTCGGTGTGTGTGCGTATGTCGGTGTGTGTGCGTATGTCGGTGTGTGTGCGTATGTCGGTGTGTGTGCGTATGTCGGTGTGTGTGCGTATGTCGGTGTTGTGTGTGTGTGTGTGTGTGTGTGTTTAGAATGAGGTATAGGTACAAATAGGTGAAGAAAGGTATGCTGGCAATACATGGATGGGTAAATCGTGTATGTGTTAAGAATGAGAGATAGGTATTGCCAGGTATAGTACGGTATGAGTTATAGGAATGAAAGGAGACGTAGTGAGTGTGGTATTAGTGGATAGGGAATGAGAGGAAGGTGCTAAGAGGTTGTGTGTGAGGTTATGAGGTCGTATAGGAATTAATTATGAGTGATTAACCCTTTGAGGCCCAGAACGTAATTTTCATGGTAATTTGGGTGCCATTAGACGATTTTAGTGAATATAAGCAATGTTTTATAGATATGACCTGTTTAGTATCCTTGTCCACTAACTCATTTGGTATATTCAGGTACTTTTTGTAATTTTATGGCTAATAACAGACGATTCTATATAGCAAAGGAAAGATCTGGGCGTAAAGGGGTTAAGATCACTCTTCCCTCCCTATCTCCCACATCCCACCAGCAGCTCCCACTCACTTGATGGTCTCCAGGAAAGTCTTGCGGTCGGTGATCTCGTCGGGGATGCGCGAGAGGATGCGCTTCAGGTTGGCACTCTTGCGGTTCAGCTCCTGAAAAGCATCCTCGGTGCGGGTGACTCGGTAGTCGCTCGCTGGGGGGGGGGGGGGGGAGGCAGAAAAAGAGTGGGCTTAGTTTTATTTGTGGTGGTGGTGGTGGTGGTGGTGGTGGTGGAGAGGCAGAAAAGTGGTTGTGGTGTGGGTGGTGGTGGGGTGGCAGAAAAAGTGGGCTTAGTTTTATTTTATGGTGGTGGTGGTGGTTGGTGTGGTGGTGGTGGTGGTGGGTGGTGGTGGTGTGAGGAGGCAGAAAAAGTGGGCTTAGTTTTATTTTATGGTGGTGGTGGGTGGTGGTGGTGGTGGAGGTGGTGGTGGTGGTGGTGGTGGTGGTGGTGGTGGTGGTGGTGGTGGTGTGAGGTGGTGGTGGTGGTGGTGGTGGTGGTGGTGGTGGTGGTGGTGGTGGTGGAGGTGGTGGTGGTGGTGGTGGTGGTGTGGTGGTGGTGGTGGTGGTGGAGAGGAGGAAAAGAGTGGGTTTAGTTTTGCTTTTCTAATGATGTATTTTGATCTTATTTATATCTATTATTATATTTTTTGGGGGAGGGAGTTAATTTTTGAAGTGCATGGTGGTGGTGGGGAGGAAGAAAAAAGTGGGTCTAGTAATGTTCTTTTGATTAGGGACTCGTGTATTTTTATCTGATTTATCTTTTATCATTTTTTTAGAGGGTCATTTTTTGCAGTGTTTATTTATTATATATTTTTGTTGTGATTGTCTGTAGCTATGATTCAATTTTAATGCGTGTGTGTATTATTATTATTATTATTATTATTATTTTTTATTTTTTTTTGTTCTATCTATCTTTCTTTCTCTCTTTAGTTTCTCTCTATTTTTTTTTTTTTTTTTTTTTTTCTATACTTCTTTTGGTTCTCTCTATCTTTCTCTCTCTTTAGTTTCTCTTTCTTTGGTCTGTCTGTATCTTAATTTTTACATTCTTTCAGATTAGTAACTTCTCTCTCTCTCTCTCATTTTTTCCTTCCTATCTCTTTCTGTCCAATATCTCAATTGATGTACTTTTGGATTAGTAATTTATCTTTTATCCACTCTCTCTCTCTCTCTATCTTAGTTTCTCTTTCTGTCCTATCTTCAATTTTACTTACTTTTAGAATAGCAATTTCTCTCTATTTTGTCATATCTCTATCTGTCCTATAACTTCACTTCTATGTACTTACGGATTAATTTCTCTCATCTATTCTCTATAAGTCAAGGAACCTATAGGAGTTAGTCTATGTTACTTGCTCTACATCCCTACACACAAAAACACCTAAAAAACACACACTGCACAACCCACACACAGAGGCAACTCACAGTCCGCCTCGTTCACGGAGCCCTGCAGCCTGAGCACAGACTCGTTCATGTTGACGGAGAGGTCAGCCTTGCGCACCAGGCCCATCACCAGCTCGTAGGTGAAGCCCGGGTACGCCGCCTCCACCCTGCTCAGCGCCGCACGGAGGGTCTGACTGGACGCCACATTCTCCCGCTCTATCTGTCAGGGGGAGGGGGGAATCATCAATCAATCATTAGGGGCATACACCAGGGGGCACGTCGCCTCGCCCACCCCATGACGCCACTCCCGGGGGTCACCACGCGCGAGTTCCCATGCAGGCTCCCTTCGCATACCAAGCAGCTCTCAACAGGAAGCATCAACTTGCCCCAGCCACGAGCCTTGTGGGCGCCCCCTTGGCCTCCTCCACGCCGGATTGTCTCTTACAGATACAACCCGATGGGAAGGATCGGTTTCAGGGTAGCGTGCCACATGCCCATATAGCCGAAGTTGGCGTTGACGGACTATGCAGGTAATAGGCCTCGATTCAGTCTCACGGTGAAATCGCTGATTTGACACGTAATCATCCCAGCGATACCCCATGATTCTGCGAAGACACTTATTACCAAAGGCATCGATTAGCCTCTTCAAGTCACTATTTAGTGTCCATGTCTCACAACCATAGAGTAAGACAGGGATCACAAGCCACTTGAAGAGCCGGATCTTTGTCCTCTTTGGAGATGGGAAGGTAGGGGAAATAAGGTCAAGGATGGTTTAGGAAAAGGCTGCTCATGTATGATATAATAAGTGTGTACAAATAGGCATAAATGTGCATGGTAGTAACAGTAGTAGTGGTGATGTAGTAATAGATAACGGGTAAAACTGCACTTTAATACAATATGTACTCCCTATTGACCAATACTTTTCTGACCTAGCTGGGCAGCCTGCGCCCCTTTAGACCCCCCCCCCCCCCCGCTAGTGTACTAAGCTAACCTGGACATTGGTTACATAACCTAACCAGATAGGGGGGCTGTGTTTCCCCCAGAACCCCCTTGTGTTATTATTAATTTCAGACGGTTGCTGTAAGGGTTAGAAATACTGCAAATGGTCAGATCTACAAGTTGAGGACGGTTACAACTACGTGCACTGTACTGTAGAGAACTGCAGCAGCACCGTCATGCACACACCAATACAACACCCATCCCTAACCCTGAAAACCCCCACACCTCAAACACCCCCCATATAGCCCCTTTCCATCCCTCACCACCTCTAAGACACCCCCACACGACCCCTACCCTTTCCCCGTCCCCTGCCACCATAACAGGAAGTAAACGGCACCAGTCCATTACCTGTCCTAATATTGGGCGAATTAACACCGGATACACGAGCGAGGCCACGGGGCTGTTGGGTGCGTGGTCTCCCATGGTCATTATCGCAGCAACAACCCACGAAAAAGGTCCAGAAGTGGTAAATAAAGGCCAGCAATTAGGAGCAGGGGAGATAAGACCCAACCCACACCTGATGTAAACAAGAACTTCTCCCCTTCCCCTCCCTCCATCCCTCCCCCCCGTCCAGAGATCCCTACCTTATTTTACCCATTTTCTACCCTTTATATCTCTTATTTATCACTTTCTACACCACTCAGTTATTCAGTATTTATTACTACACCTTTTTTCTGGTCCTAATGCATGTTTTTGTAGGTATTTAGGCTATATTTACGCTTTATTTTGACATTTATCTAATAGAAAATGTTTTATTTTTAAGGGTAACTAAGCTATTATTTTGTTGCGGTTTGTTATTTACCCATTTTATACCTCATATCTCCCTCATTTTTTTTTTTAGGCCTTTTATTTGGACTATTTACTTATTTTACACGTCTTGTTTCTTATTCAGGCAGTACAATTGTTCTATATGACTGTTAGACGTAATTTAGCTTCAATGGCTTGCGATCCCCGATGTGTGAGGGAGTGTGTGTGGCGATGCATTGAAGCAGAGGCTGAAAAACAGGTGAGAACAGGTGAAATTATCGTGTTTATGGGTGGACAGAGAGGAAAGACAGTTAAGGGTATTATATAGTATTATTTAGGTCATGTGTACTAGTATCACAGGAATTACCACGTGTATGCCTACCAGCCTCTCGTAGCTTTTATTCCAATGTTTCAATGTTCTTACGGTAGAAATATGACAAAAAAGCGCTGTATAGCCAGTAGCTAATAATGATCGTATGGCTAACTGACTGCTGTATCTAATCTACTATTAGTGAAATACAGCTGCCGTATCTCTAGCCATGACGTCTGCAGGTACGGATCCGTATCTCTAGCCATGACGTCTATAGGAACGGATCCGTATCTCTAGCCATGACGTCTATAGGTACGGATCCGTATCTTTAGCCATGACGTCTATAGGTACGGATCCGTATTTTAGCCATGACGTCTACAGGTACGGATCCGTATCTGTAGCCACGGCGAATATGGGTACAGGCCTTTATCTGTACTCAGCGTCTTTTTCTCTTATATTTAATAATACATGCATTCTTAGCTTGTAGTACCAAGAGTCATATGGCGGTCGAGCGACGAACGACGAACGACCGACGAAGGGTACCATGGGGGGGATATTTTTTGGAACGAAGCGCAACGACAAAGATGGGCGCGAAGACACAGGGTAGCCGTGTCTTCGCCCGTGACCTATAAAATATTGCTTATGTTCATTAAAAATAGTCTAATGGTACCCAAATTACAATGGAAATTACGTTCTGGGCCTGAAGGGGTTAGCGGCTCTCCCCAATGCCTCGCCACCTTCTCTCCTCTTCACCTCTCCTACCACCACCTATCATCACACACATGTTGTTGCCACCATTCTTCCATCTATACACCGCATATTTACCTCCAGCGACTGTCCTGGCTCTCAAGAGTAAAGCCCGGCTCCCTCTGTCAGGTTATGGGTCCACGTCTACAGCCTTCGTCGCTGCTCTTCGTTCCAAAAAATGTCCGTATCCTTCGTCGGTCGTTCGTTGTTTGTCGCTCGACTGCCTTATGACTCTTGGTACAAGCCTCTATCTCTCTCTCTCTCTCTCTCCCTCTCCTAACAATTTTTTCTCTTTTATTTAACTGTATATGCATTCTTAATATCTCTCTCTCTCTCTCTCTCTCTCTCTCTCTCTCTCTCTCTCTCTCTCTCTCTCTCTCTCTAACAATTTTTTCTCTTTATTTAAACTTTGTATATGCATTCTCTCTCTCTCTCTCTCTCTCCTCTCTCTCCTCTCTCTCTCTCTCATCTCTCTCTCTCTGCTCTCTCTCTCGTCATCTCTCTCTCCATCCTCTCTCTCTTCTCTCCTCTCGTCGTCTCTCTCTCTCTCTCCCTCACACACACACCTTGCTACAATTGGTCTCTCCCTCCCCCCCCAGGCCAGCCATGCGCATGTCTGAGGAGTATGGCAAGGAGGGGCCCGTCAGAGGTATCTTCCTGGCCGAGTTTGACCCCGTGGCGGGACCCAAGATCGTCCACCAGTACCCGGACGGCTGCATCAGCAAGGAGGTGGGTGGCGTGTGCAGCTGTACCTCCCACCCTATACCCACGCCTCACACCCTACCTATAGGCATATGTTATCTACACCCTCTCACTCTCAAATTAAAACAACTGAACTTCAAATTAAAACAACTGAACTTCAAATTAAAACAACTGAACTTCAAATTAAAACAACTGAACTTCAAATTAAAACAACTTTAAACTTCAGTTGTTTTAATTTGAGATTCAGTTGTTTTAATTTGAAGTTCAGTTGTTTTAATTTGAAGTTCAGTTGTTTTAATTTGAGATTCAGTTGTTTTAATTTGAAGTTCAGTTGTTTTAATTTGAAGTTCAGTTGTTTTAATTTGAGATTCAGTTGTTTTAATTTGAAGTTCAGTTGTTTTAATTTGAAGTTCAGTTGTTTTAATTTGAAGTTCAGTTGTTTTAATTTGAAGTTCAGTTGGTTTAATTTGAAGTTTAGTTGGTTTAATATGAAGTTCAGTTTTAATTTGAAGTTCAGTTGTTTTAATTTGAAGTTCAGTTGTTTTAATTTGAAGTTCAGTTGTTTTAATTTGAAGTTCAGTTTTAATTTGAAGTTCAGTTGTTTTAATTTAAAGTTCAGTTGTTTTAATATGAAGTTCAGTTTTAATTTGAAGTTCAGTTGTTTTAACTTAAAGTTCAGTTGTTTTAATATGAAGTTCAGTTTTAATTTGAAGTTCAGTTGTTTTAATTTGAAGTTCAGTTGTTTTAATTTGAAGTTCAGTTGTTTTAATTTGAAGTTCAGTTTTAATTTGAAGTTCAGTTGTTTTAATTTGAAGTTCAGTTGTTTTAATTTGAAGTTCAGTTGTTTTAATTTGAAGTTCAGTTATTTTAATTTGAAGTTCAGTTTTAATTTGAAGTTCAGTTGTTTTAATTTGAAGTTCAGTTGTTTTAATTTGAAGTTCAGTTTTTAATTTGAAGTTCAGTTATTTTAATTTGAAGTTCAGTGTTAATTTGAAGTTCAGTTGTTTTAATTTGAGTGAAAAGGTGTACAGCTCTCTCATGCTTTGTGCCATATGACCTCTGATGGCTGGAACATTTTCCCTTTTTGGCATTCAATCAATCAATCTCCTACTTTCTTCTTTATAGGAACTGGCAATTAGCTGAGTTTCTGTTACAGTTAACCCTCACTACACGAACCCCTGTATAACAAATTTTGGCTTTAACCCCTTCACACCCAGATCTTTCCTTTGCTATATAAAATTGTCTGTTGTTAGTCATAAAATTACGAAAAGTCACTTAAAATACCACATGAGTTAGTTGACAAGGATACTAAACAGGTCATGCCTATAAAAACATTGATAATAGTCACTAAAAATCATATACTGGTGGTCAAATTACAGTGGCAATGGCGTTCTGGGCGTGAAGGGGTTAGCAAACAGTTTCTGGTATATGCAGGGATTTACTGAACAAGTTCGTTAAATGTGGGTTTTAGTTCGGTTGAGTACGTGCATCATATCGCATAGTTGTATGTACTATTATAAATACATCACATTGCAAACTTGCCCTAACACCCCCATCCCCTCTCTCTCTCATAAGAACATAAGGAAGCTACAAGAGGCCGTGAGACCTACACGAGGTAGTTCCTGATACTTAACTCTACCTATATCCACCTCTCTTCCCCATCCATGAATTTATCCAGACTCCTTTTAAAGACCCCAATAGACTCCGCACTGACCACCTGACGACTGAGTCCATTCCAATCATTCACCACCCTATTTGTGAACCAGTTTCTCCCAATTTCCTTATTAAATCTACGCTTTTCCAGCTTGAATCCGTTACTTCTAGTTCTACCCTGATTACTAGCCGTAAGAACTTTTCCTACATTGCCTATATTGTATCCCTTTATCCACTTAAAAACAAAAACTTCTATCAGATCGCCCTTACTCTACGCCTCTCGAGTGAGTGTAAATTTAATATGTAGCTTCAATCTCTTCTCATAACTAAAGTTACTCTCTCTCTCTCTCTCTCTCTCTCTCTCTCTCTCTCTCTCTCTCTCTCTCTCTCTCTCTCTCTCTCTCTCTCTCTCTCTCTCTCTCTCTCTCTCTCTCTCCCCCCCCTAAAGGTATTCGATGCAGTATCTGTCTTCATCATCCCAAAACCTGAGGTCATGAAGCGCATTGTGACGGTCAATGTGCTCGGCGTCAAGATCACCGGCTACCCCAATGAGATCTGCAGCGCCTCGTACAAGCGCAACGCCCTCATCTTCAACCTGGCCTTCGTGTGCGACTCCTCCGCGCGCACCGTCCACTACGAGCCCGGCGTCAAGAAGCTGTCCGAGTATCTGGAGAATCTGGAACTCGAAGACGGTTTTTTGTCGTCAGCGAGTGGACGGGCGCGTATTCCGACTCTTCTTCGACAGGTGTGTGTGTGTGTATTCCTCTAGCTGTAATTTAGTGTGTGTGTGTGTGTGTGTGTGTGTTATCTAGCTGAATTTAGTGTGTGTATTTATCTAGTGGCACGCTACCCTGAAACCGATCCTTCCCATCGGGTTGTATCTGTAAGAGACAATCCGGCGTGGAGGAGGCCAAGGGGGCACCCACAAGGCTCATGGCTGGGGCAAGTTGATGTTTCCTGTCGAGAGCTGCTTGGTATGGGAAAGAAGCCTGCATGGGAACTCGCACTTGGTGACCCCGGGAGTGGCGTCGTAGGGTGGGCGAGGCGACGCGCCCCCCGGCGTATGCTCCTGATGATTGATTGATTGATTTATCTAGTATATACAGTAGTTGTATTTTACAGGGCCTGAGCTACACTCGTATGGCCCCGTCTCATATCTACATTTTATCATTCATCCTTAGTGATCAGTGTTGGCTGAAACCACCACCCCGGGAGGTGGGTCACAAACCCCTGGCTAACACCCGGTACCCATTCACTGCTGGGTGGACAGGGGATCGGGTTTTGTGAAGACCGCCCATCTCTCTTCGCTCCGCCCAGGGATCGAACCCGGGATTTCTCGGTTGTGAACGGAACGTGCTAACCCTACAAGAGAGAGAGAGAGAGGAGAGAGGAGAGAGAGAGAGCCCTCTCCCCCTCCTCTTCCCTTCCTCCCCCCCTCCCTTCCCCCCCCCCCTAAAAGGTATTCGACGAAGAAAATTTTTTTTCCCAAAATGAGGCGGCGTTTTGGACTAAATTCCGGGTGGCCCCCCCAAAATTGGGGTGGGTATCTACCGGGTTTGTGTGGGATTCCCCCGGGCACGTCCCTACGACCCCCTCGGTGTCCGGAAAAGGAAATCGGCTGAAAAGGGCGCACAGGGCGGGCGGTTTTGATTTCTTCGAAGGGGGTTGGGGGAAAAACCCTGTTTTTTGGTGGTGGGGGGGGGGTTTTTCTAGTGTTTGGGGAAAAGGGGCCCGAAAAAAGATTTCCCTTTTGGTTTTGGGGAAAAAAGGCTGGGGGGGCAAGGGGCCCCCCGGCTCACTAAATTTTTTCCCCCTTTAGGTGTTGGGGGAAAAAGCCGAGGGCCCACGGGCCCCGGGAGGGGTGAGGGGTGGGGGGAGGCCCCCCCGGGCGTTGCTCCAAGATAAGGAAATTTCGTTTACGATTTTTTAAGGGGAGAAAGGGGGTTAATTTTAAAATTTTAAGGAAGGGGAAAAACCCCCCCGGGGGGGGTACCCCCCCGGGGAAACCCCCGGTTTTTTGTTGGGTGGGGGGGTGGGTTTTGTGGGGTTTTTTTTTTTTTGGGGAAGGGATTTTGGTGTGAAAAAAAACCCCCCAAAAAGAAAAGGAGAAAAAAGGGAAAAAGGGGGGGGAAAAAAGGGGGGGGGGGAAAAAAAACAAAAAAAAAAAAAAAAAAAATTACCCCCCCTTTTATTCACTACTTTTAAATTTTTTTTTTTTTTTTTTTTTTTTTTTATTTAATATTTTAATTTTTTTTAAATTTTTAAAATTTCATATATATTTATGGACTAAAAATCTATTTTTCCCTACATCCTTTTTTTTTTTTATTTTTTTTTTTGTTCTACCCTACCATTACTACAAAAAAAATTTTTTTATTTTTTTAAAAACTACAAAATTTCTATTCTACAAATACTACTCTACTACTACTTACTATTACTACTCTACTATTTACTACTAAACCCCCTACTACCTACTACAAACCTCCATTTTAAACTCCTACATTACTACTACTATACTACAAAAAAAAAACCCCCCCAACTACTCTACTTACCTTCCTAAACTACTACTCCCCTTACTACCCCCTTTTTAACTCCTATTTAAATTTAATACTACTCCCAAAATACACTACTACTACTCCTTACTACTACTACTACTAAAATTACTAAAACTACTACACTACTACCTCCTCCCTTCTACTACTCTACTATTTAAACTACTACTACTATACTACTACTACTACTACGCTATACTCCCAAACTACAAAACCCCTCCTACTACTCTACCTTACTATCCCTTTCTACCTACTATACTAACTACTACACT
>JACEEZ010012423.1:22500-107500 GCA_016584305.1 Chionoecetes opilio | reverse complement strand
GAGAGAGAGAGAAACATACCCCAATACCTTCCACCACCCATACATTCCCCTACTATCAACCATCTCTTATATACATCTCTCATCTACCTCCCTCTTCCATTAAATTCCACTTCCATTCCACCTTTCCCCACCTTCCTGGCCTGCGTAGATAACCAGCTTCACTACGAACAAGTGCGCCTGCTGCCCATCTTCCATTTACCTCTTCCATTACCATAACTTCCCTTAGCTTCCTTATACAGCTAAGTATTAATTATCCGACCTTGGGGGGACCGAAGGTAGGTCGGATAATTGGAATAGTCGGATGTTCGGATATCACAGTAACCATAAACGTAAGGACAAAATGGTATAGAACATAAAAGATGCAGCTCTTGAAGGCCGATCCAGTGGTAGACGCGAAAGTAAAATGCATGGATAAATAAAGCCACAAATCAATGTTTTCTAACAACTAAAAAAAACGAAGTAAAATAAATGGCCAAAACAAGACACAATGTGGTGGTGAAAAAAGTCGGATGTTTGGAATTTGGTTGTATTCTTATGTTCTTATGTTCCTCTTCTCTCTACTCCTTTCCCACCTTCCAGCCCTGCGTCAAAAACCCACTTTACTTCCATCTCCCACCCATCTTCCATTAACCCCTTGAGACCCAGAACGTAATCTCCATTGTAATTTGGGTACCATTAGACGATTTTTAGTGACTATATGCAATATTTTATAACTATTAGCTATGACCTCTTTAGTATCCTTGTTGACTACCTAATTTGGTACTTCAGTTACTTTCATTTTATTTTATGGCTCGGCTACAAACAATCTCTTATAGGAAAACAAAGATTTGGGCGTGAAGGGGTTAAATTTCCCTTCCATATATACCTCTACCACCCCCCTTCCCCCCTTCCAGGCGTGCGTGGAGAACCTGCTTTACTACGAACAGGTGCGTCTGCTGCCCATCTTCCAGTATTCCAACGTGTATGTGGTGCGGGAGGGGGTGCGGCGCCTGTACGAGGACCCCGAGCTGCAGGAGGAGTGTAGGAGGGCACTGGCCAAGCACTGCGCCTTCAGACCCCAGCTGTGCCAGATACTTGAACTCTACTGCAGGTGTGGGGACGAGGATTCTGGGGAGTTTTGTGTGACTTTTCCTTTGTTTTAATTATGTTTGGTGCTTTTTTACTGCTTTTAATTATGCTTGGTGCTTTTTTTACTGCTTTTAATTATGTTTGGTGCTTTTTTTACTGCTTTTAATTATGCTTGGTGCTTTTTTTACTGCTTTTAATTATGCTTGGTGCTTTTTTTACTGCTTTTAATTATGCTTGGTGCTTTTTTTACTGCTTTTAATTATGCTTGGTGCTTTTTTTACTGCTTTTAATTATGCTTGGTGCTTTTTTACTGCTTTTAATTATGTTTGGTGCTTATTTTACTGCTTTTAATTATGTTGGTGCTTTTTTTACTGCTTTTAATTATGTTTGGTGCTTTTTTTACTGCTTTAAATTATGTTGGTGCTTTTTTTACTGCTTTTAATTATGCTTGGTGCTTTTTTTACTGCTTTTAATTATGTTTGGTGCTTTTTTTACTACTTTTAATTATGTTTGGTGCTTTTTTTACTGCTTTTAATTATGTTTGGTGCTTTTTTTACTGCTTTTAATTATGTTTGGTGCTTTTTTTACTGCTTTTAATTATGTTTGGTGCTTTTTTTACTGCTTTTAATTATGTTTGGTGCTTTTTTTACTGCTTTAAATTATGCTTGGTGCTTTTTTTACTGCTTTTAATTATGTTTGGTGCTTTTTTTTACTGCTTTTAATTATGTTTGGTGCTTTTTTTACTGCTTTTAATTATGTTTGGTGCTTTTTTTACTGCTTTTAATTATGCTTGGTGCTTTTTTTACTGCTTTTAATTATGTTTGGTGCTTTTTTTACTGCTTTTAATTATGCTTGGTGCTTTTTTTACTGCTTTTAATTATGTTTGGTGCTTTTTTTACTGCTTTTAATTATGCTTGGTGCTTTTTTTACTGCTTTTAATTATGCTTGGTGCTTTTTTTACTGCTTTATTATGCTTGGTGCTTTTTTTACTGCTTTTAATTATGCTTGGTGCTTTTTTTACTGCTTTTAATTATGTTTGGTGCTTTTTTTACTGCTTTTAATTATGCTTGGTGCTTTTTTTACTGCTTTTAATTATGCTTGGTGCTTTTTTTACTGCTTTTAATTATGCTTGGTGCTTTTTTTACTACTTTTAATTATGCTTGGTGCTTTTTTTACTACTTTTAATTATGCTTGGTGCTTTTTTTACTACTTTTAATTATGCTTGGTGCTTTTTTTACTGCTTTTAATTATGCTTGGTGCTTATTTTACTGCTTTTAATTATGCTTGGTGCTTTTTCTTACTGCTTTTAATTATGCTTGGTGCTTTTTTCTCTGTATTAAGGGCTGTTCACTGCGTTAATTTTCCTGGTCTTTTTCTGGTATTTGTTGGCTACCTAAAATGCCTGTGGTGCAAAAATTGCGCTTTTCACACGCTTTGGCTCAGCTTTTTACCGTATTAATCAGTTGAGTGCCACTACAGTTAGTGAGCGCATATTTACGAATTATAGTTGTGCTTTTACTGATTTTTATGTGTTGGTGTTTACTATGCTTTTATATTTGGTGTTTATCTACTACTTTTAATAGGTTGTGTTTTTGCTTTGTATCTTCAATTATTGTTTGGCTTTTCTTCTACGTTTTTACTTGGTGCTTACTACACTAGTAAATAGTTGCTTTTTCGTGGACGGACAGTGTACACGAGACTTTGCCAGATCTTTCAGCTTAAAAGATGCTAGTGTGCAACGTTGGCACAGGAATTTTTGTATACGAGCATCTTTCCGAGTAATCAATACTATATGAGGCTTGCTTTACTTTACTCTCTAATTTGCCCTGAATTCCCAGTAGTTGGATCATGTTGGTAAAATACTACCTGTCGACTTTTACTTGTATTAAGTATAGTTGGATTCTCCATCGTTTTATTTTGTAAATTGCTTTATGCCGAAGGACACAGATTTAAGATCTCAAAATGAAAGACTCTTCCTAGAAGCACTTCTAATATCCGAAATCATGAGTAAAATATAAGTATTACCCACCAACCCCAGTCGAATACAAGAAACTAAAGCTGGCGACTTCACTGTTATCTAGGTAGCACCGTATTCGTAAGTCTTATTGAAGAATACGATGAAGCTCTTGCACGATCCAAGTTAGTTTTTCGTGAGTCACGGAGAGATGCAGTACAAACTCGATAACGAAACGTGCTGCACCACTACGGTTTTAGTAGTCGATCAAAGTCTTGAAAGAATACGTTGGTCTTCTTGCACGATCCATAATGTTAGTTTTGGTCGTGGGTCACGGAAGATGCCAGTACAAGATGCTCGTAGCCGACGAACGCGCATTTTTTTGCCACCACTACGGGCATCTTTAGGTAGCAAAATGCGCAACAGTTATACTTGCAGATACAAAGCATAAAACAACGCTGAAACAGGGTAGATTATACAGCCATGATATAAACTACTGTGTAACATCTTCAGTGGCACATAAAAATCAGTAGTGATGCTATAATTCGTAATATTTGGCGGCTGGCGACATGACTGCAGGTGGCGACTTCACTGTTATCTACGGTAGAAGATGCTCGTAGCCAAAACGCCGTGTGACGAACGCGCATTTTTTTGCCACCACTACGGGCATCTTTAGGTAGCAGAATACCAAAAGATGCCGGAAAAAGTGTCTGTGTGACGCGGCCTTTAGGAACTTTTATGAACTTTTAATTTTTTTTATTTTTATTGCAGGTGTGTTTATGCTGCTTTTAGGGACTTTTATGAACCCTTCTTTTCTTTTCTTATATGTTGGGTGTTTTTTTGATATCTTTTTCTCTGTATTCGGGACTTTTATTATTTTATTATTTTTATTGCAGGTGTGTTTATGCTGCTGTTAAGGACTTTTATGAACCTTTCTTTGCTTCTTTTATATGTTGGGTGTTTTTTTTATATCTTTCTCTGTATTCGGGACTTTTATTATTTTATTATTTTTATTGCAGGTGTGTTTATGCTGCTTTTAGGGACTTTTTAGGGACTGTGATTTTTAACTTTTTATAACCAAGAGAAGAGACATACAAGCTTATCTTAATCCACTAAAATACAGTAACAGGAAAAATACATTACATTGCAAACTTTTTCTTTTCTTAGATTGATGTTGGCTGGTTATTGACACCTTTTTCTCTGACTGACTTCACTTTAATACTTACTTCACTTTAATATTTACTTCACTTTAATATTTACTTCACTTTAATATTTACTTCACTTTAATATTTACTTCACTTGACTGACTTCACTTTAATATTTACTTCACTTGACTGACTTCACTTTAATATTTACTTCACTTTAATACTTACTTCACTTTAATATTTACTTCACTTTAATATTTACTTCACTTTAATACTTACTTCACTTTAATATTTACTTCACTTTAATATTTACTTCACTTTAATATTTACTTCACTTTAATACTTACTTCACTTTAATATTTACTTCACTTTAATATTTACTTCACTTTAATATTTACTTCACTTTAATATTTACTTCACTTTAATATTTACTTCACTTTAATATTTACTTCACTTTAATACTTACTTCACTTTAATATTTACTTCACTTTAATATTTACTTCACTTTAATATTTACTTCACTTTAATATTTACTTCACTTTAATATTTACTTCACTTTAATATTTACTTCACTTTAATATTTACTTCACTTTAATATTTACTTCACTTTAATATTTACTTCACTTTACTGACTTCACTTTAATATTTACTTCACTTTAATATTTACTTCACTTTAATATTTACTTCACTTTAATATTTACTTCACTTTAATATTTACTTCACTTTAATACTTACTTCACTTTAATATTTACTTCACTTTAATATTTACTTCACTTTAATATTTACTTCACTTTAATATTTACTTCACTTTAATATTTACTTCACTTTAATATTTACTTCACTTTAATATTTACTTCACTTTAATATTTACTTCACTTTAATACTTACTTCACTTTAATACTTACTTCACTTTAATATTTACTTCACTTTAATATTTACTTCACTTTAATATTTACTTCACTTTAATATTTACTTCACTTTAATACTTACTTCACTTTAATATTTACTTCACTTTAATATTTACTTCACTTTAATATTTACTTCACTTTAATATTTACTTCACTTTAATATTTACTTCACTTGACTTACTTCACTTTAATATTTACTTCACTTGACTTACTTCACTTTAATATTTACTTCACTTTAATATTTACTTCACTTGACTGACTTCACTTTAATATTTACTTCACTTTAATATTTACTTCACTTTAATATTTACTTCACTTTAATATTTACTTCACTTGACTGACTTCACTTTAATATTTACTTCACTTTAATATTTACTTCACTTTAATATTTACTTCACTTTAATATTTACTTCACTTTAATATTTACTTCACTTTACTTACTTCACTTTAATATTTACTTCACTTTAATATTTACTTCACTTTAATATTTACTTCACTTTACTTACTTCACTTTAATATTTACTTCACTTTACTTACTTCACTTTAATATTTACTTCACTTTAATATTTACTTCACTTTAATATTTACTTCACTTTAATATTTACTTCACTTTAATATTTACTTCACTTTACTTACTTCACTTTAATATTTACTTCACTTTACTGACTTCACTTTAATATTTACTTCACTTTAATATTTACTTCACTTTACTAACTTCACTTTAATATTTACTTCACTTTACTAACTTCACTTTAATACACGACATATTTAAGACATAGGCTAATTGTTTTATATATATTTTTGCTTATATTTCACTAATTTGTTCAGTCATTAGCTTCTTGAACTGAACTCTTGAACTCTTATATGTTACCTAGGTGGTTATTTACAGCTTCTTCTCTTACTTACCTAACTTATACATATTTAATAGGTTGTTTAATATTCTTTTTACTATAGTTCAGTCATTAGATTCTTGAACTGTAGTGCAGGTGTGGTGGTGACGATCTTAAAGAGTTTTCTGGATTCTTATGAACTTCTGTGTTGTGGGCGGTTTTGACATCTAGCTCTCTATATAAACAGTTATTTCAGTGATTTTGACTTTAATACTTCTTAATTCCCTTCAGAGTTTTTCTTCGTTTTACTTATTCGTTTATTTTGTTATCGTTTTATTTTTCCTTCTTGAAAATGGACGGTCCGTATTTTTTATTTTTTATTAATTTTCAACTTTGTTTTCTCTCTATTTCTATTCTTCTCTCTTTTATTTATAATTTCTCATAGACTCCTTTGACCTTTGACCTCCACAGCATGACATACGGGGTCAGCGTGCGCGACCTCTGCATCCGCCACAACCCCCAGGCTCTCAACATAGACGAGCGACGGATGGTACAGTTCGGCCTCACCCACCACATCATCCGCCGCCTCCACCGCTACCCCCTCCTGGTGCCCCCCGAGGACCCCCACCACACCCCCGCCCGCCACAGCGCCATCCACAGCCTCTGCAGCGGCCAACACAGCTATGACGAGATCTGCTGCCGGTTCGGACTGACCTTCAAGGAGTTGCATGATATAGTGGAGCGGGACCCCAATATCCGAGTGGTGTGGAAGTGAAGGGTAAGTAAGGGGTGTTGATGGGTGATGGGTGTGTATGTGTGTGATGGGTGTTAGGGGTGTTATTGATGGGTGATGGGTGTGTGTGTGGGTGTGTGATGGGGGAAGGTAAGGGGTATGATAGATGGGTAATGGGTGGGGGTGAGGGATGTTATGGGTGTAATTGATGGGTAATGGGTGAGGGTGTGTGTGTGTGGGTGTGATGGGGGAAGGTAAGGGGTGTGGTGGGTGGTAGGTGAGGGTGTGATATTTGTAAAGGGTTGGGTGATAGGAGGGAGGGGTGTGGGGTTCAGTATTTGGTTCCTCTCTCTCTCTCTCTCTCTCTCTCTCTCTCTCTCGTTTTTTTTTAAAAAGTGTTGTTTGAGTATGGGCATCGTAATGGTGTGGTATGTATATTTAATACATCACATTGGAAATGCCCCCCCATCGTCGTGCTTCATAGAAAAGGAGTACAAGAGGCCGGTGAGGAACAGCAGATAGGTGTTCCGATACTCTAACTGGTATGCACCTTGGTCCCCATCCATGAATTTGTCCAGACTCCTTTTAAAGACCCCAATGGTATGGTACAGACCCTGACGCTGGTGGGTCACGTCTGTGTTGGGTG
This sequence comes from Chionoecetes opilio, assembly GCA_016584305.1. Taxonomy (NCBI): domain Eukaryota; kingdom Metazoa; phylum Arthropoda; class Malacostraca; order Decapoda; family Majidae; genus Chionoecetes; species Chionoecetes opilio. Next base: position 100,216 of record JACEEZ010012423.1, on the reverse strand, counting down.
TGGGTGTGTATTCTAAAGGTTTCGGGGGATTGAGAAGGTAGTGTGGTTCAGTATTTGGTTATCTCTCTCTTCTCTCCTGATTCTCCTCTAACTTCTTCTCTTCGCCTATTCTTCTCTCTCTCTCTCTAACAAACTCTCTCTCTCCCCTCTCTCTCCTCCGATGTCTAAATTATCTACTCTCTCTCTCTCTCTCATTCCTCTCTCTCTCTCTCTCTCTCTCTCTTCATGCGTACCAGATCTACAAACTGGATACTTTTCACTCTCGCTCTATTTATTGTGGGATGGAAGGAGAGGGGAAGAAGGGTAATGGCTGATGGATGGAGGGGGAAGAGGGGAAGTGTATGGGTATTTAGTGGGGTGGGGTGGGGGGGGGGTAAGAGGGTATTTTCAAGCCCATCATTTTTTGTTGTTATTACAGATCATAATTTTTTTTTGTTTGGTAGTTTTTGAAATGAATGTGTTTTTTTTCTTCTCATTTTTCATAGTTTTATTTACAGTACAGACTTTGGTTATTATATTATTATCAGACTTTTTCACTACCTAACTTATTGTGTTCTTAACTTATTGGATGTTGCTTATAATTCTATTTGTTCTCCTGCGTACACTGTCACCACACATATTCATTACATGCAGACATACATCTCACTTTTTTTTTCCCTTCATGCAGTTATTATATTTTTATTCGTCTATCATTTTTTTTTATTTCTTATAAAATTCCCTTGACGTACGTGTGTCCACCCCCCCGGGAGGCGGGTCACAAACCCCCGGCTAACACCCGGTACCCATTCACTGCTAGGTGGACAGGGGCTCGGGTTTTAATGAAACAGCCCGTCTGTTTCCCGGGGATTGAACCCGGGAGTTCCTGTGTGTGTGTGTGTGTGTGTGTGTTATTCACCCATGGTCTTGTCCACGCAAGCTGGCTCGCGATCGCCAGTTTCCACCCTCTCAGTGCGAGCTTGGAGCTCATTATTACCGATCTTTGGGCAATGCTGGGACCTCACACACCCCCATCCCCTTGCTCAAGGGGGACAGTAACCGCCCAAATTTGTCAGTGAAAAATCCACGGGAGCGCGAGGAATCGAACCGCCTACCCACAGAATGGGAGACCAGCACGCTATCAACCTGACCACTGAACAGTTTATTTCTTATACAATTCCTTTGACCCTTGTTAAGTTTTTTTTTTCTTTCTTGTTTTGGTCCTTAAACTTTTTTTTTTTATCTAATATTGATTACACATCCTTTGACCCTTGACCTCCACACCTATAATTCCTTTGACCTATTATTTTTCTATTCGTGCATAACCATCTCGGCCCAAAATACTGAACATGCAACACACACAAATACTCTGCCAGTTTCATGATAAAAGTTACATGATTGTGTCTTAATACACACACACACAAAAAATGGTGATGGAAATTGTACATACAGAACAATCAGCATTTTATAGTGACTTATAAATGTCGTATAAAAAATTAACTCCACTTTCCTTCTTTAGACGTAGAAAAACACCCATGATTTTCTATTTTTGGCGATGAAAATATACATGTAGCACATTCATATCTTTCTCAACAGGCCGACTAGAAATTATTAGACATGACAATAATATTATTCATTACATTACAGAAAAAATCAAAAAAATACGTACTCAATAAAAATATTAGAAAAAAAAATTAAGATACTAAAAAAAACATTAGAAAAAAAAATCAAGATACAAAAAAAAACATAAGAAAGAAAAAAAAACTGAAAAATAAATAAAATAAAAAGTACTCAAAAAAACATTAGAAAAATAGAAAAACTTACTAAAAAAAATTAAAAATACATACTAAAAAAAAATAGAAAAAAATAATCTGATTGTTTCTCATGGCTATCAAACTCATCTTCTCTCAGTCAAAACATACACACGTACGTACACAATCTGGAAATAATTAACTAACGAAATGAAGTAAAGCAATTGAGCCACCACAACCATAATACTGATATAATATAGTTCACAAATAAAGAAAAAAACATATCAACCTTTTATAAGTGAAAATAAAGATATATATTTTGTCATTATTAATTAAGAAAAATATATCAACATTTTATAAGTGAAAATAAGGACATATATTTTCTATCACTCATTATTAATTATAGTACCTCAAAATGGGGAAAATATGTCTCGCGTTCTATATATGAGTCACGATTTCCAGCATCACATTTAGTAAACATTTCAGAAAGTAACAAGTCAAGTCGGTGATATAACAAAAAATTACTGTTCTAAACGTTTTAAATTAGGATAAAAAAAAATGGCCCTGTACTCAAAACCCTAAAAGAAAAGACTAACTTTCCTTCTTTAGACGTAGAAAAACAATCATGATTTTCTATTTTTGTCGATGAAAATATACATGTACATTCATATCTTTCTCAACAGGCCGACTAGAAATTATTAGACATGACAATTATTCATTAGTACATTACAGAAAAAAAAAATCTGAAATACGCTCAAAAAAACATTAGAATAAATTGAAAAACCGTACTAAAAAAACCAAAAAAAAAACCGTACTCAAAAAAACAAAAAAAAACCCGTACTCAAAAAAAAAAAAAAAAAACCGTACTCAAAAAAAAAAAAAACCCATACTAAAAAAAAAAAAAAAAAAAAAACCGTACTAAAAAAAAAATAAAAAAAAAAAAACCGTACTCAAAAAACCAAAGAAACCCGTACTCAAAAAACCAAAAAAAACCCGTACTCAAAAAAACAAAACAAAAACGTACTAAAAAAAAAAAAAAAAACTTACTAAAACAATCTAATATTAGAAAAAATAAAACTTACAAAAGACAAACGTAAAGACAAACTACAAACTTATCAATTCTATGAGCAAAGTAATTTGAGTAACCACACACACACAACCAGAGCATTTTTTAAGCAAATCTTACTGGGCGACATTCTTTGGATAGCCAGAAGGGTCAAGGCCTACCTGTTAAAATATAGTATTTTGGATACATCAACTTCACCTTTTTGTATGTTGTGTATAAATAAATATCCTATGCAGTAATAAGAAGCACTTCTGGATCTAACACACACAGACATGATGAACCATTGTATCCAGGAAGGATTTTATGAACAAATATCTTGTCGCCCAGTAGCTGAAAATTGTTCTTACTGGGCGACAGTTTTTCATCACTGGGAGACATTTTGGGCGCCCAGTTATGATGTTAAAAAATGCACTGAACACACCACACCACACACACACACACACACACACCAGACACACACCAACCACACCACACACACACACACATACACCACACCAACCACACACACACACACACATTTTTGTACTATAACCTTCAATGCATCCAGTTTGTACTATATATATATATATATGTGTATGATGTGTATGTACGTATATATGTATGTGTACTAATACAGTTTTCTCTTTAAATTAATATACGCTTGCTTCCCTTCTACCACCTCTCCTCTCAGTAGTCCATGCCAGCCATCTATACTTCTATAAGCAAAAAGCTGTACTTGTATATGTGTGTTTGTACTGTAATAGTCTCACAGTACACTCATAGCAACATTTTTCTCAGTCGTGTTGCCTAGATATGCTTACACAAGAGGTGCAGTCGTTTCGTACACCAAAAAGTTGTTTCGTAGTCTATATGAAACCATAGTCGTTTCGTACACAGCTCAGAGTTGAACTTAATTACTAGAGTAACGAAACGACACCAGATATGTACGAAAAAACTCAAAATCAGTGTACGAAACAACTAAGAAAACCTGGGTACGAAAGAACTTGTGTACGAAACTCCCTGTCACCTTACACAAACGCAGGACATGAACAACCTTCTCGGAGTGCAGTGATACGAATACCCTTACAAATACGTAGAACTCTTGAACACCTTTAATTAACCACAACATTGAAATTCACCCTTAAATTACCACACTAAAACCATACCCACACATGTACCCATTAACACCCAGTAACCTACCTAAGAACATACACATTAACATACCCAATACTATGGACCCACATAACCATAGATATGAGATTCCCTTCTAAACACACACAATATTAATCCAAACAGAATATTAACAGACAGTGATAGACAGAATATTAACAGAAGACAGAATATTAACACACATAATATTAATCTTAAAGAGGGACCGGGCAGAGGCAGTCTTTATGGCAGTGTTAAGAGTGGTCACAACATTAAGGAAGGCTTCAGTTCCTTGGGTGAGGACATATTATTTATCCTAACAGCTTTACGGCAGTTTAGGGCAATCTGTAAGTACCCTAGGCAAGGTCAAGGCAGTTTAGGACTTTAGGGCAATCCGTAAGCAGTGAGGAATGAGGTCACAAGATCAATGGCAGTGCAAAAACTGATCACAGCGACAAGGAAATGTATAGATTCCTTTGGTGAAGACACATTATTAATCTTAACGACCCTCCAGGCAAGGTTAAGGCAATCTGTGAGGAATGAGGTCACAAGGTCAAGGGGTCAGGTCAGTAAGTAGTCCTGTAGTGGGTGTAGTTTGTGGTGCTGTATAGAGTCGAGAACCCACTTTTCAGAGACGTGTGTTACCTGGGTGCCTCTCCTCCTGCTGCTGCTGCTGTCGGGGCCTCGTGGGGACCCACCGGCGCCCACCACCAGCCTGGCGTTCCGTATGTTGGACACCACGGAGGCGCCACACAACTCCAGCAGCTCCTGTGTGGTGAAGCGTTCTGTGAGTACCAGGGAAACTGTGATCTTTATGTCAATCAATCAATCATCGGGGGCACGTCGCCTCGCCCACCCTGCAAAGCCACTCCCGGGGGTCACCACGCGCGAGTCCCCATGCAGGCTCCCTTCCCATACCAAGCAACTCTCGACAAGAAACATCAACTTGCCCCAGCCACGAGCCTTGTGGGCGCCCCCTTGGCCTCCTCCACGCCGGATTGTCTCTTACGGATACAACCCGATGGGAAGGATCGGTTTCAGGGTAGCGTGCCACATGCCCATATAGCCGAAGTTGGCGCTGACGGACTATGCAGGTAATAGGCCTCGATTCAGTCTCACGGTGCAATCGCTGATTTGACACGTAATCATCCCAGCGATACCCCATGATTCTGCGAAGACACTTATTACCAAAGGCATCGATTCGCCTCCAAGTCTTTCTATGTGTTGTGTAAAGGTATGCAAGACCCCAGCACCCCCCGGGGGCAGGGGGGAGCCCCCTCACCTTGATAGATTGATTGATTGAATGCCAAAAAAGATGAATGTACCAGACATCAGAGGTCATATGGCACTATGGCAAAGCATATCAAGGGTCAGGGTTAAAAAATAATAGTGAAACGATGAGGGAAAGAACGGAATGTTACAGCAGGATGGTTAGATCAGATGCAGGATGTGGATTTGTTGGAGGAAGGAGGTTAAATTTTCCAGGGAGAAGGAGGGGGATTCCGGGAGAATGTCCGCAAGACAGGGAGGTCGGGAAAGGGAGGACAAATGAGGGAAGGAACTGGAATGGGCAGTAAGCTGAAACTGTAGTAAGATGGGGGCAGGAATGATATTAGGACATGTTGGACAGTGAGAGGTCTTCCTTTCCCTCACCTTGAGCTGTGTGGTGGGGGGTGAGCAGCCCTCCATGACGCACACCCCGCCCACCTGCGAGAAGAGGCTGTGTTGGTAGGAGCTGCCCTGCACCTCCCTCCTCTCACGACACACCTATGGGAGCGCAAACAGAAGAAAAACAGGGATGGTGTTTATTATATTTCTATTATCGGATTTTTGCTACAGGCTAGTCTATTTTTTTTAACAAGACAAATTCCGTTCTATCTTAAGGTCTTATGCTTAAAATAATGCCTGTTTACCTGATAATAGGGTTAACTATGATAAAATACAGCATAAATTAAGAAGAAGTGTAGTATTCCCTTCTCCTGGCATCAAATATCAGTCAGTAAGCAGCAAGGGGGCAGAATTTTTTGCCTCGTTAAAAAAAATAGACTAGTGATTTATTTTGTGTATTAATTTGCTGTGTTTGGGAAAAAGGTCCATTTATAGGAAATATATAATAAAAAGGATCGTTAGTTATCATTCTTATTAGTTTCTTTGCAGTCATTACTTAGTTTTTGTCTAATATTGATGTGTTTTCCTCCATGTCAATTATCAAGGTTATATTTCTTAAGTACGTATTTTAATTTTTTTCCATCCTTTTTACCATTTTGTTCCCATCACTCAATAGTAATTTTGGACAGTGTGTGCTTGGCAGGAAGTTAGGCCTTACAGATATTATATTCCTCTGTATATTGCCCTGAATGAATGCTGTTTTCTATATAAATCTATTCCAGTCAGACACTTGTACTTGTTATTAACCTGTCCAGGTTTTGTCACTGGACAGATTGCTGTCCAGTGGTCACGCCGCTGTTAAGTAGTGAAGATATTGTGATTGGTAGTGATGATACGAGGAATGCACTAATCAGCTGCCCTGTAGAATAGAAGGGGAGGCAGGGGGCGTGGCTTCCTTACTGCATTTTGACCATGATAAAAAAAGTAGACTACAGGGAGGTCCCGAAGATACGAGCAGTTAGGTTCCACCTGGCATACTCGTAAAGCGAAATCTCGTATAGCGAAACACATAACTAATGGTAAAATATAGGTTTGGTTCCAGGACCCCATTAATAAAAAAAAAAAAAAGATTATTTTTTTTTTTTTTTTAAGCTAAAATAAACTCTAGCAAACACAACAAACACACAGCGTCTATATTACCCACACTGTACTACCTATTCTGTAGAAAAAGCATTCTGAAAGAGAAAATAGCACACAAAATAACATAACTGCACATTAATTAAACATAAAACATGCATAACAAGCAAAAAAGACGTTGTAATGTAGGGGACGCCGCGTGATACAAGAGAAGGTAGTGTAGCGGTCCCAAGGTTGGGGCCCCACACCTGCTAATTACCCCTAAAGGTCAGGCCGCACCATATGCTTAATTACCCTTCAGGTCACGACTTGCTAGGGGTGACCTCACTGGGGTCAACCAAATCCCCCTTTGTCCAGACAGGGAGTGGTAGGGCGCGCATTTTGAACTTGATAATTTTACTCACCCCAGTTTGAATGTCATATCATTGGATTTTCGATCTCGTATATTGAAAATAGACCCTAATTTACACATCTCGTATCATCGGATTCTCGTATACCGAATTCTCGTATAACGGGACCTCCCTGTATAGGTAAATACACACACACACAACTGGGTAAATACACACCTTAGCTCCCGGGGCGAAGGTACTCATCTCGTAAGGTTCCTCGGGGGCCCAGGCGTCCCCCTCGAGGGAGCGGTACACCCACGACACGTCCAGGACCCAGCAGCCCCGTGCCACGCCCAACAACAAGTTGATGGTGCGTCGCTGCTCCCCGCACACCACATGGGAGGTTCGGCAATCCACTTTCTCTCCCACGCGATATCCACCCAGCTTGCGGATGATCGGCAGAATGATCCTCTTGTCGCTGTGGTGGATGATGCGGATGTTAGCTGATGTTAGTGGATGAACCGTCTCAGGTGGATGACAGAATATGCAGTGGTTTTGCTATAAGATGTAAAAAGAATATGTGAAGTGGATTTTCTCTCATATGGATGATAAAAAGAATATACGAAGTGGATTTTCTATAAGGTGGATGACAAAAACAATATGCTAGGTGGATTTTCTATAAGATGGATGACAAAAACAATATGCTAGGTGGATTTTCTATAAGGTGGATGACAAAAACAATATGCTAGGTGGATTTTCTATAAGGTGGATGACATAAGAATATAGTAAGTGGGTTTTCTGTAAGATGGATGACAAAAACAATATGCTAGGTGGATTTTCTATAAGGTGGATGACAAAAACAATATGCTAGGTGGATTTTCTATAAGATGGATGACAAAAACAATATGCTAGGTGGATTTTCTATAAGGTGGATGACAAAAACAATATGCTAGGTGGATTTTCTATAAGGTGGATGACATAAGAATATAGTAAGTGGTTTTCTGTAAGTGGATGACAAAAACAATATGCTAGGTGGATTTTCTATAAGGTGGATGACAAAAACAATATGCTAGGTGGATTTTCTATAAGGTGGATGACAAAAACAATATGCTAGGTGGATTTTCTATAAGGTGGATGACAAAAACAATATGCTAGGTGGATTTTCTATAAGGTGGATGACAAAAACAATATGCTAGGTGGATTTTCTATAAGGTGGATGACAAAAACAATATGCAAAGTGGATTTTCTGTAAGTGGATGACAAAAACAATATGCAAAGTGGATTTTCTATAGGTGGATGACAAAACAATATGCTATGGATGACTTTTCTATAGGTGGATGACAAAATAAATATGCTAGGTGGATTTTCTATAGGTGGATGACAAAAACAATATGCAAGATGGATTTTCTATAAGGTGGATGACAAAAACAATATGCTAGGTGGATTTTCTATAAGGTGGATGACAAAACAATATGCTAGGTGATTTTCTATAAGGTGGATACAAAAACAATATGCTAGGTGGATTTTCTATAAAGTGGATGACAAAAACAATATGCTAGGTGGATTTTCTATAAGGTGGATGACAAAACAATATACTAGGTGGATTTTCTATAAGGTGGATGACAAAAACAATATGCTAGGTGGATTTTCTATAAGGTGGATGACAAAAACAATATGCAAAGTGGATTTTCTATAAGGTGGATGACAAAAACAATATGCTAGGTGGATTTTCTATAAGGTGGATGACAAAAACAATATGCAGTGATTCATAAGGTGGATGACAAAAACAATATGCTAGGTGGATTTTCTATAAGGTGGATGACAAAAACAATATGCTAGGTGGATTTTCTATAAGGTGGATGACATAAGAATATAGTAAGTGTTTTTTCTGTAAGATGGATGACAAAAAGAATATATGAAGGGGATTTTCTCTTATGTGGATGAATAAAATATGTATAAGTTGGATGACCTTATTTTGGTGGATGAAAAGGTTAAATATGGTTTATATTTTCATGATAGGTGGATTTTGAAAAGGTAGTTTTTTAGTTTGGTGGATTATGACCGTTTCTCTTTTTCACGTGGATCAAAATAGGGAAAGTGGATAAGAGATTATTTAGTATTAATCAAGAATAAGTCAATATTTGAGTTATATTTAAATAGTCACAGGTTTTTCTTTATAGTCAATTTTTGTATTATGGTCAAAATGCAGTCAGGAAGCCACGCCCCCTGCCTCCCCTTCTATTCTACGAGGCAGCTGATTGGTGCATTCCTCGTATCATCACTACCAATCACAATATCTTCACTACTTAACACCGGCGTGACCACTGGACAGAGCAATCTTCACTACAGAGGGTGACAAAATCAAAAATCCCTCTGTAGTGAAGATTGCTGTCCAGTGGTGACGCCGCTGTTAAGTAGTGAAGATATTGTGATTGGTAGTGATGATACGAGGAATGCACCAATCAGCTGCCCGTAGAATAGAAGGGGAGGCAGGGGGCGTGGCTTCCTTACTGCATTTTGACCATAATAAAAAAATAGACTATAGTTGAGTGGATGGATGAAATTAGTGTGAGTTTATATTTCTTTGTTTTGTTTCTGTATTTACGTTGGAGCCTTGAGTTAATTAAAGTTATTATATGATTGTTATTATATTACTTGTATTGTTATTATTATTATGTATATATGGATGCTGTTAGATCTTTTTATGATACGTACACTCAATATTTTTCTTGGTCTAGATGGATCAAGTGAAAAATGTGATGGATCAAGTGAATTTTTTTTTTATTACACTCCCTTATACGTAGTCACTATACAAGTCGTAGGCCCTGTACAATACTAACACAAAGACAAAGTTAGTGCTTTAACCCTTCACGCCCAGAACGTAATTTCCATTGTAATTGGGTACCATTATACGATTTTGAGTGAATATAACCAATATTTTATAGATATGACCTGTTTAGTATTCTTAGCGACGAACTAATTTGGTATATTTAGTTACTTTTAATAATTCTATGGCTCGACAACAGACAATTTTATATAGCAATGGAAAGATCTGGGCGTGAAGGAGTTAAGTATATCAATCAATCATCAATACCTTCTTTAGCTAGCTACGTGGAATTCCTTGCCAATGTCATGATTGAGACGACGAAGAGATAAACAGTGAGACAAAATGTGCAAAACCCACCCGAGTCTTGATTAGCCCAAAATCATCATGCTTAGAATAGACTAATACTCGCCACACGTTAAGTTGGCGAAAATGGGATCCCTTCACAACCCCCTTCCGAATGCACGGGATGGCTGAGGTGTTGGGTGTGGGGGCTTTAGGGCAGAACTTGGAGTAAGGCATTCTCACCCAACACGGTCAACACCCAACACCTCAGCCAATCCCATGCATTCGGAAGTGGGGAGCGATTGATTGACTGACTTTAATGCCAAAAAGAGGGAAATGTGCCAGACATCAAACGTCGTATCCTCGTATGGCAAAGCATAAAAAAGGGGAGGGGTTATAGAGAAAGTAAAACGGTGAGGGAAGGGAAAGGAACGGAATGTTACTATGGATTTGTTGGAGGAAGGAGATACAATTACTCAAGGGGGGAGTAAAGCCCAATTTTCGCCAACTTAACGTGCGGCGAGTATAGTCATTCGTTACTCTTAAACCTCCGTGTGTTATGAGTCTTTTACCTACAACACATCCCACGGCAGCATGCATTGATTACATTCCCAGTCTCCTCTACAAAGCAGGCAAAACAAGGTACAGTGTCGGTCTATCTATTAATTGTCACATAAGTTCATGAATAGTCTATAAAAGGAATAAAGGTATAAAAATATAAAAGGTATAATAGGAATGCAGTGTGGAGTGATGGAACCTTCTCTGTCCTTACTTTGATCCTTCCTTTAGTCTTTACTTTGATCCTTTCTTTGGTCTTTACTTTGATCCTTTCTTTGATCCTTTCTTTGGTCTTTACTTTGACTACCTTCTTTGTCTTGGGAGCATTTAGACCCACATCAGAAAGAAGCAGAAGAGATATACCGTATTTTAGGGCTTATAAGACGCTGCATCTTGGAAGACGCACCCTGATTTTGGAAAGAAATTTCTAAGAAAAAAAATAAAATAAACAGACCACCAAAACTGTTGTCCGATATACAGTCATTTTCACACCAGAACACTCACTAGTCATTATCTTCATTCACCACTGCTCATCAGCCATTTGTATTTTCTAGCTTGTATGCGATAGTATAAGTAAATCGTCATGTTGGCTGGCTGAACATGTACACGCAGGTCGGACGGCGGGAGTGAAAACAAAGCCGACCGCGGCGGTGCACTGCTGCGTGCCTGCCTGGCGTGCCGATCAGCTGAGTCTGGCTTTGTGGTCCTGAGTGTAAACATCTGAGTGTAAACGTCCTCCCGTGCCTCACTACGTTGCCTGCCTCCTGTGCCTCACCACGTATTGTTTAAATTTTCCTGTATGCGTGAAGTATTTGTGATGGCTGCATGTACACAAGTATACAAACTTTCATCTAATGTAACAAACAAAGTTCCTTATACACGGAATGGCTGTTGGCGCCAATCTGCCGGGGTGGAAAGGCTCCCGCCAGTACTGCGGTAAACGTCACAGCGTGAATACAGATTAGTTGATTTGAATGTCTTATGGTATTTGAAATACTTGTAACAGATAAGTACTGAGGTAACATCATATAAGAGGCTGAATTGAATAGCTACCTAAGCTAACCTCCTACAACATTCCTCTTGGAAGACGCACAAGTGTTTTTCAGGGTATTTTTTAGGGGAAAAAGTGCGTCTTATAAGCCGTAAAATACGGTAGTAGTTTAGTTTCTTCTTATTTTCTTTCCTTCTGCTAATTTCCCGGGTGCAGCCTTGGTTATGCAGGTACAGGCAAGGCAAACGACTGAAACGAGTTAAACGTCTCACCTGGAGTGGAGACTAGTGAGGCAGAGGAAGGAGGAGGAGGAGGAGGAGGATCGGACAGCCGGGCAGCTCCTCCTCGTTCCCCGGCCCCTCCCGACGCCTCCCTTGGGCTTGGGGCGGCCACACTCCATCTTGAACTCCTCCGTCGACCTGCGCGGCCTCGGTAACATGACGATGCGAGGCTCGGCAAACAAACTGTCGTCCCCGGAGCTTGTAGTGACCTCGCGACCTGACCTGACCTCACTGATTGACCCTGACCCACTGGAGGTTTGTGCTTGACCTGTGGGGGCTGGGGGGGCTGAGGGTTGTGTGAGGACGCCGTGTGACCTCTGGGTAAACAGTTCCCGACTTAACCGTTTGTTCTTTGCTTTGGTGGGAGGCGGGTGCAGGAGGAGACTGTAGGGGTTCTTGCGTCGCTCTCTAGGGGTGACGGGGGTGATGAGGTCCTGCGAGGGTATTATCTCCTCCTCCAGGCACATGAGACGCCGCCGCTGCCTCTGGGAACAGCTGAATTGTGTGCTGGGGAACTCCATCTGTGAGGCCGGGATTGTGTCGTCTGCCTCTATCACGCCATTCACCACGGACTTCACCTTAGCGTTAGTAGGAGTTTTCCCTTTGACTGTTGTGATACTCCTCCTTGTGTTTCTCCGGCTGGTGCTTGGTTTAGGTGCGCTGTCTGATGCCGTACTGTTACTCCCGCTGGTGCTTGGTTTAGGTGCGCTGTCTGATGCCGTACTGTTACTCCCGCTGGTGCTTGGCTTAGGTGCGTTGTTATTGTCTGGTGCCCTGGCCTGTATGTTAAGGGACTCGGAGCTTGAATTGCTGCTGCTTTTGCATCTCTTATTGACACTCTCCTCGCCGCCTTGGTAGCCTCTGAGGACGCCTGCCATCAGTCTCATGGATTGGCGTCGCTTGGGCACAATTGGGCTTGTGTGATTGGGGAGTGCCTTGCTTGTATCCGACTCTACTGATCCAGTTTTACCCATTTTTTTTAGTATTGACGTCGCCTCGCCACCTTCCTCCTCCCTTGTACTGCCGTTAACGAGTCTTCTGGGTGACTGCGACTCATCCTCACCCATTCCCAAGTCACTCCATCCGGGTATCTGTGACTCACGTTCCTCCTCACTCCCATTCATGAGTCTTTCCGGCAGCGACTCGCCCACTCCCTCCAAACCAAGCCTTCTGGGTAAGACTGACTCATCCTTGTCATCGTCAGTGAGTCGTCTAGGCAGTGACTCACCGTTCCTCTCCTCGCCGAGTCGGGGTGCGTCGTTCTCACTCACCACCTCCGAGCTCGCCCTACGGGATGACGAGTCGCTGTAGTCGAGGCGGAGCTTTAGGCCGTCCGACCCCCCTTCCAGGCTGTCCGAGGCTCCTGACACACCCGCCGCCCCGCTCCCCGCCGTGTCCTCCGAGGTCGCTCCCTGTTGCCTTCCGCTCTCCGCCTGTCGTGACATGAACCTGGGGAGTGACACGAGTGGTTAGGGTTAAAACATTCCGCAAAAACACAAATTCGCGGACATTTACGACACAGAACAGGGAATGAATAAAATAATTTTCGATAAAACAGCTGCTAGAAAAGATTAGCATATGTATTCTTCCTCTTTATTTACTGATCAATTTAACAACACAATTACCACACAACGGCACAGTAGACAAATATACAGGAACCCTCAAAATTAGCGAGGGATACGTTCCAACCCCTCACTAATTCATGGATTTAGGCAATTATTGATGCCATCCTAATTTTTTTTTTTTTTTTTTATTATAACATTTGAGCCTATAGCATCTGTAGTTAGTGACCTCCAGGGCTCAGATGATAGGCCCTGGAGGCTCCTTTGAGGGCTGTGAAGGTTGGCCCTCGCCCGTGGTGGCGCAGGCAGGAATTTTATAGTGACGTCTGTGATTAGAGGCTCATGCCGCCCCCCTGTGTCCTCCGATGCACTCGCAGTCGAAGGTAGAGTTAATGGGCAGGACAAGTGGGTGTTCTTAGGCCACTCGACGGTGCAGAAAGATTTTAAGTGGATTTATGGATCTCACTCGGGATCGAACTCGGGTCTTCGAGAAAGCCTCCCGGTGATGCTAATTTATAGCCTATGAACCTTATTTACTGGCTAAGATAATGAATACAGTATGTATTTATAGTAGTCCTGTACACTAAAGAAGTTATTGTACCTGTATGATGATTATGAAGATGAACTCACTCTGCAGTGAGATCTTCATAACCTTCCCCACCAACATTGTGTGCCAGTTTCAGTATTTGATCAACAGCTTCTGTTCTAATTCTGATGGTGAGAAACCCTTGCGGTCATTCACACACTCTGGCCACAAATTTTTCCAGCAAGCATTGACAGTTTCCTTCTTCAATTCATCGATGGCTGACTGCAAGATACTGATACTGTCTGCAATGTTAAAACTGCGCCAGTAGGTAGAAAGACTAAACTCAGTGTCATGCTCCATGGCTTCAATAATTTTCTGCATGCTCCGCCGAGTGTACAAAGCTTTAAATGCATGAATGACACCTTGATCCCTAGGTTGGATAAGGGAAGTGCTATTTGGAGGCAGGTACAGGATTTCAATGCCTTCAGTTTCTAAATACTGGGCATCTGGTCACCATTTTTTTTATCCATTTAAAAAAAAAAAATTACAACTAAGATTTTTAACATTTTCAGGATGAACTCGCTACTTAGTGAAGTGGGCAATTATGAGGTCGCTAATTTGAGGGTTTACAATAGTAATAATAATAATAAACAAACTTGAACCTGTCCTTTTACTTTTTATATAGGTAGTTAGAAACAAATGAGTAATAATAATAATAAACATACATTAACCTTTCCTCTTCACTGTTAATCAGCCTCTTGGTCAATAATGTAAAGGCTAAATAAATAAAGTATGGAGTTAGAAAAATAAATACAGTGGTACCTTGGCTTACCAGTTTAATTCGTTCATTGATTGAGCTCGTAAATCAATTTGCTCGTATATCAAATTAATTTTCCCCATTGAAATTAATTGAAATACCAATAATCCGTTCCAGCCCAAAAAATACCCCAATTTTTTTACTGTACCTGTATGCCTGGACTGCACTCACCCTCTACCATTTGCATTCCCCAGTGTTTATACTCTTGTGTATCAGCTGTGGGTGGAACTGCTGCTAAACGTACTGCACTCGCCCTCCACCATTTGCATTCCCCAGTGTGAGCACAACACAACAGAGATGCTTCCACGGCGAGGTAACCACGTGAAGGGAACGAGTGAGACGCGGGATGCTGGGTGGATGTCGTGGCGTTCGCTGCGCCAACTAGCGGCGGCGTATCTGAAGCTCGCTCGTAACTCTGATTTTGGTTCGCAACTCAAAGCAAAAAATCGACCGAGCGCCTGTTCGTCACTCGGAAAACTCGTAACTTGGGGCACTCGTAAGTCAAGGTACCAGTGTAATGATAAAAAAGTAATAGCGACATTAATAATGATAAAAAAGACACATTAATCTTTCCTCTTACTTATATACAGGTAGAAAAATAGTAATAATAATAACAACAAACACTACAATCTCTCTTTCTCTCTCTCTACCTCTGCTTCACACACGCTCACAAATTTAACCTTCCAATGAGGACTATTTTAGGCAATTTAGAGAGAGAGAGAGAGAGAGAGAGAGAGAGAGAGAGAGAGAGAGAGAGAGAGAGAGAGAGAGAGAGAGAGAGAGAGAGAGAGAGAGTTTAGAACCTTACTTTTTATAGAGTCTCTTGGCGAGGGGCGTGCAGATGTCGTCGTCCTCTTCCTCGTCACAGGTAGCAGATCCATTGTCCTGGCCGTGAGGGGAGAGCAGGTGGCCGATCCCATACAGCGGGGAGTTGACGTCCTGCAGAGGGAGTGAGGGAGTGGAGTAAGGAAAGGACAGAGTGGAAAGTGGAATTTGCATACATATATACGTTGCATATGTTTCGTTATATATATATATATATACTCCCTATCCATCCATCCATCAATCAATTTATTCCTACATCCCTCTATCTATCCCTGCATCGCTCTCTCTATCCCTGCATCTCTCTC
The DNA here is from genome assembly GCA_016584305.1 of Chionoecetes opilio. Lineage (NCBI taxonomy): Eukaryota > Metazoa > Arthropoda > Malacostraca > Decapoda > Majidae > Chionoecetes > Chionoecetes opilio. The sequence goes on along the minus strand of JACEEZ010012423.1, from coordinate 84,247 downwards.
TATCCCTACATCTCTCTCTCTATCCCTGCATCTCTCTATCTATCCCTGCATCTCTCTATCTATCCATCCAGCCCTCTATCTATCCATCCATCCACCACTCCATCTATCTATAATCTCTCTCAACACACATCGCACAGAGGCTGAAGAAATTGTTGTTGCCATCATTGGAAGACAGAAGAAAAAGAGGAGACTTGACAGCAATGTACAGAGCCATGTCAGGAATGGAGAGCAATGACAAAGAGGACATGTGTGTATGGGACGTAGGAGCCACAAGAGCCATGTCAGGAATGGAGAGCAATGACAAAGAGGACATGTGTGTATGGGACGTAGGAGCCACAAGAGCCATGTCAGGAATGGAGAGCAATGACAAAGAGGACATGTGTGTATGGGACGTAGGAGCCACAAGAGCCATGTCAGGAATGGAGAGCAATGACAAAGAGGACATGTGTGTATGGGACGTAGGAGCCACAAGAGCCATGTCAGGAATGGAGAGCAATGACAAAGAGGACATGTATGTATGGGACGTAGGAGCCACAAGAGCCATGTCAGGAATGGAGAGCAATGACAAAGAGGACATGTATGTATGGGACGTAGGAGCCACAAGAGCCATGTCAGGAATGGAGAGCAATGACAAAGAGGACATGTGTGTATGGGACATAGGAGCCACAAGAGCCATGTCAGGAATGGAGAGCAATGACAAAGAGGACATGTGTGTATGGGACGTAGGAGCCACAAGAGCCATGTCAGGAATGGAGAGCAATGACAAAGAGGACATGTATGTATGGGACGTAGGAGCCACAAGAGCCATGTCAGGAATGGAGAGCAATGACAAAGAGGACATGTGTGTATGGGACGTAGGAGCCACAAGAGCCATGTCAGGAATGGAGAGCAATGACAAAGAGGACATGTATGTATGGGACGTAGGAGCCACAAGAGCCATGTCAGGAATGGAGAGCAATGACAAAGAGGACATGTATGTATGGGACGTAGGAGCCACAAGAGCCATGTCAGGAATGGAGAGCAATGACAAAGAGGACATGTATGTATGGGACGTAGGAGCCACAAGAGCCATGTCAGGAATGGAGAGCAATGACAAAGAGGACATGTGTGTATGGGACGTAGGAGCCACAAGAGCCATGTCAGGAATGGAGAGCAATGACAAAGAGGACATGTGTGTATGGGACGTAGGAGCCACAAGAGCCATGTCAGGAATGGAGAGCAATGACAAAGAGGACATGTGTGTATGGGACGTAGGAGCCACAAGAGCCATGTCAGGAATGGAGAGCAATGACAAAGAGGACATGTGTGTATGGGACGTAGGAGCCACAAGAGCCATGTCAGGAATGGAGAGCAATGACAAAGAGGACATGTATGTATGGGACGTAGGAGCCACAAGAGCCATGTCAGGAATGGAGAGCAATGACAAAGAGGACATGTATGTATGGGACGTAGGAGCCACAAGAGCCATGTCAGGAATGGAGAGCAATGACAAAGAGGACATGTGTGTATGGGACGTAGGAGCCACAAGAGCCATGTCAGGAATGGAGAGCAATGACAAAGAGGACATGTGTGTATGGGACGTAGGAGCCACAAGAGCCATGTCAGGAATGGAGAGCAATGACAAAGAGGACATGTGTGTATGGGACGTAGGAGCCACAAGAGCCATGTCAGGAATGGAGAGCAATGACAAAGAGGACATGTATGTATGGGACGTAGGAGCCACAAGAGCCATGTCAGGAATGGAGAGCAATGACAAAGAGGACATGTGTGTATGGGACGTAGGAGCCACAAGAGCCATGTCAGGAATGGAGAGCAATGACAAAGAGGACATGTATGTATGGGACATAGGAGCCACAAGAGCCATGTCAGGAATGGAGAGCAATGACAAAGAGGACATGTATGTATGGGACGTAGGAGCCACAAGAGCCATGTCAGGAATGGAGAGCAATGACAAAGAGGACATGTATGTATGGGACGTAGGAGCCACAAGAGCCATGTCAGGAATGGAGAGCAATGACAAAGAGGACATGTGTGTATGGGACGTAGGAGCCACAAGAGCCATGTCAGGAATGGAGAGCAATGACAAAGAGGACATGTGTGTATGGGACGTAGGAGCCACAAGAGCCATGTCAGGAATGGAGAGCAATGACAAAGAGGACATGTATGTAGGAGCCACAAGAGGTCATACAAAGACGCTTAAGAAGACAAGGTGCGTGAAGGACATCAAGAAGTACAGTGTTCCCTATTGGTGCATTGATATGTGGCATAGCCTGGACAGTGAAATTATAGATGCCAAGAATACTCATGTTTTTAAAGATAAGATTGACCCATTGAGACAAGGAGACGGGACCCAAGTCAGGCCTCACCTAGACTATGCAGTTCAGTTTTGGTCTCCATATTACAGGATGGATATAGTGTTGTTAGAAAAAGTGCAGAGAAGGATGACCAAAATGATACAAGGGATGCGTAACTTTAGTTATGAGAGGAGATTGAAGTTATTAAAATTACACTCACTCGAGAGACGCAGAGTAAGGGGCGATCTGATAGAAGTTTTTAAGTGGATAAAGGGATTTAATAAAGGAGAGGTAGGAAAAGTTCTTACGGCTTTTAACCAGGGTAGAACAAGAAGTAACGGATTCAAGCTGGAAAAGCGTAGATTTAGAAAGGAAATAGGGAAAAACTGGTTCACAAATAGGGTGGTGAATGAGTGGAATGGTCTCAGTAGACAGGTAGTTAGTGCGGAGTCATTAGGGAGCTTTAAAGGGGAGCTGGATAGGTTCATGGATGGGGATGAAAGGTGGATGTAGGTAGTGTTAGGTGACAGGAACTACCACGTGTAGGCCTCGCGGCCTCTTGTAGCTTCCTTATTTTCTTATGTTCTTATGACCCCACCAGTGTAACCCATTTCCCCTATATCACAACTAGGTAAATACACACACACGCAGACAGACACACACACACACACACACACACGCAGACAGACAGACACACACACACACGCAGACAGACACACACACACACACACATGCAGACAGACACACACACACACCCTCACCTCCTTAACAACCCTGTGTCTTGGGGTAGTGAGGCCGCGGGGAACAGATTTAGTGGTGGCGGTGGCGGCAGCAGCGGCGGCGGTCTTCTTGAAGCGCCGCTGCATCCGTGCCTCTATTATCCGCATGTCCTCCTCAAAGTCCTTGGCCTGCATGGATTTCTGCTTCTGTAAAGTGATGGATATTTAGGTTAGTTTTTTATTGACATCTCTTAGGATATTAGGATATTAAGGTGACATGAGTATTCTTAGGGATTAAAAAACGGGACTAAAAAGAAGAAAAAAAAAAGTACTGTTAAAAAGAAGAAGCACTACCACCAAGCAATCAGTAGTAGTAGTAGTAGTAGTAGTAGTAGTAGTAGTAGTAGTAGTAGTAGTAGTAGTAGTAGTAGTAGTAGTAGTAGTAGTAGTAGTAGTAGTAATAGTAGTAGTAGTAGTAGTAGTAGTAGTAGTAGTAGTAGTAGTAGTAATAGTAATAGTAATAGTAATAGTAATAGTAATAGCAGTAGCAGTAGTAGTAGTAGTAAGCAATCAATCATTGGGGACACACGCCGGGGGGGCGCGTCGCCTCGCCCACCCTACGACGCCACTCCCGGGGGTCACCACACTTGTCCCCATGCAGGCTCCCTTCCCATACCAAGCAACTCTCGACAAGAAACATCAACTTGCCCCAGCCACGAGCCTTGTGGGCGCCCCCTTGGCCTCCTCCACGCCGGATTGTCTCTTACAGATACAACCCGATGGGAAGGATCGGTTTCAGGGTAGCGTGCCACATGCCCATATAGCCGGAGTTGGCGCTGACGGACTATGCAGGTAATAGGCCTCGATTCAGTCTCACGGTGCAATCGCTGATTTGACACGTAATCATCCCAGCGATACCCCATGATTCTGCGAAGACACTTATTACCAAAGGCATTGATTCGTCTCTTCAAGTCACTATTTAGTGTCCATGTCTCACAACCATAGAGTAAGACAGGGATCACAAGCCACTTGAAGAGCCGGATCTTTGTCTTCCTGCACGGGTACCAACAACGACTACCACTACCTTTACACAAAAAAAAAAAGTATTAAAAACAAATAATAAAAAATTAAATCCATATAAATCAAACATAAAACTGAAAAATAATGTAAAAAAGGAGGAAGAACCCCCTCCTCCCCCCCCCCACTCACCCTGAACTTCCTGGGGATGTGTATGTCTGAGCTGTAGGTCTGCAGGGAGGTGCTGGGGTAGTGTGCCTCGGGGGCGCGGGTGTGGGAGGTGCGACACGCCTCCACCCACAGGGCCGAGAGGATGTGCAGCCCCCTCGCCTTGGCCCGCAGGAAGATGGCCTGGCATGGGGTGCGGAGATTAGGGTGACGGGTTCTGGCAATGATGTTTGGGCGTGTTTTGTGGGAGAGAAATAAGAAGAAGGGGGGGAGAAACAGGGGTGTGGGTGTGATACAGTGTGTGATGTGTGCGTTGTGTTAAAATATTGATATGTGCAAGTAAAAATAAAAAAATCAGATAATAAACACACACACACACACACATACAAACATACACACACATACAAACATACACACACATACAAACACACACACATACAAACATACACACACATACAAACATACACACATACAAACATACACACACATACAAACATACACACACATACAAACATACATACATAAATTACACACCCACCTTGGATCCCTCCCTAAAGATGAGGTGGGTGGTGTTCCGTGTGAGGCGGGTCTCCACCTTCGCCCCGAGCGCCTCCAACTGCTCCCGGATGACGGCGGAGCGGTTGTCCCGATCCACCCGCACCTCCACATAGGCCACCACGTCTACCGGCGGATGACACGGATAATATAGATGGATTTGGTGACTCATAACTAATTAACTTAAACTTTCTTACCTAAAAATTTCAATTATTCATATTATTTAAAGTACTATTACCTACTGACAACTTTTAAGTGGAGGAAAAAAAAGGTAGGTTTAGTTAGAGGTATAAATATATTAGTTGTATGTAATATGAGAGGGAGGAGAGAAAAATGGGTGCAATAGACGGGTTCAATCACTCACACTCACTCATTTGTACGTAAAAACTAAAAACATAGAATTATTGATGTTACTCGAGGCAATTCACTAATACCCATTGAATAGATAGAGAGCTAGGTCTACAGGCATAAATGTACGAATAAAATTGAACAAAAAGTATAAATGTACGAATAAAATTGAACAAAAAGTATAAATGTACGAATAAAATTAAACAAAAAGTATAAATGTACGAATAAAATTAAACAAAAAGTATAAATGTACGAATAAAATGAAACAAAAAGTATAAATGAATGAATAAAATGAAACAAAAAGTATAAATGTACGAATAAAATGAAACAAAAAGTATAAATGAACGAATAAAATGAAACAAAAAGTATAAATGAACGAATAAAATGAAACAAAAAGTATAAATGTACGAATAAAATGAAACAAAAAGTATAAATGTACGAATAAAATGAAACAAAAAGTATAAATGTACGAATAAAATGAAACAAAAAGTATAAATGTACGAATAAAATGAAACAAAAAGTATAAATGTACGAATAAAATGAAACAAAAAGTATAAATGTACGAATAAAATGAAACAAAAAGTATAAATGTACGAATAAAATGAAACAAAAAGTATAAATGTACGAATAAAATGAAACAAAAAGTATAAATAAATGAATAAAATGAAACAAAAAGTATAAATGTACGAATAAAATGAAACAAAAAGTATAAATAAATGAATAAAATGAAACAAAAAGTATAAATGTACGAATAAAATGAAACAAAAAGTATAAATAAATGAATAAAATGAAACAAAAAGTATAAATGTACGAATAAAATGAAACAAAAAGTATAAATAAATGAATAAAATTAAACAAAAAGTATAAATGTACGAATAAAATTAAACAAAAAGTATAAATGTACGAATAAAATGAAACAAAAAGTATAAATAAATGAATAAAATTAAACAAAAAGTATAAATGAATGAATAAAATTAAACAAAAAGTATAAATGTACGAATAAAATGAAACAAAAAGTATAAATGTACGAATAAAATGAAACAAAAAGTATAAATGTACGAATAAAATTAAACAAAAAGTATAAATGTACGAATAAAATGAAACAAAAAGTATAAATGAACGAATAAAATGAAACAAAAAGTATAAATGTACGAATAAAATGAAACAAAAAGTATAAATGAATGAATAAAATGAAACAAAAAGTATAAATAAATGAATAAAATGAAACAAAAAGTATAAATAAATGAATAAAATGAAACAAAAAGTATAAATGAATGAATAAAATGAAACAAAAAGTATAAATGAACAAATAAAATGAAACAAAAAGTATAAATAAATGAATAAAATGAAACAAAAAGTATAAATGAACGAATAAAAAGAAACAAAAAGTATAAATGTACGAATAAAAAGAAACAAAAAGTATAAATGTACGAATAAAAAGAAACAAAAAGTATAAAGCAAAAGTATAAATGAACGAATAAAATGAATACCTGGAATCCTGGAACATGAATACCTGGAACTGTCGCCGATACGAATTCTCGCCGCCGTCGTCGAGTGTTCCAATTCTTGATATTACAGGACCCAATATATACATTTAATCAGATTTTACCCATGTTTCTGCATTCAGGGATGAAATACCAGCAATAGCTTGATCAGTTAGGTTAAGTTAGGTCCCAGTGTCCAGGTTAGGTTAACATTTTCACGTCGGCGAGAGTTCTCAGTTGGTGTTTCGGCGAGAATTCCCATCAGCGACAGTTCCGTAAACCAAAATGAATAGTCTACAGATGAATCATAATATCACCTCCCTACAAGACCTACAAACACCCAGTGCTCACCCTTCAGAGTAGAGCTGGGGTCCTGGGGTGAGGCAGGGGTACCAGAGCCGTCCCTGGAGCTCCCCTGAGAGGAAGGCTGTGGGGCATGAGTCTCCCCTCCGCCCTCCTTAGCCTCACCCTCCCCCCTCCTTTGCCTCTGCAGTCTCTCGTTCAACTCCTTCGCGATCTTGTGCGTTGCTGCTGCGTTGAATTTCCTCAGCTGCAGCAGGGGACTTTTCTGCAGCTGTAGGGCCTGTGTGCTGTTGTTCCCGCCGTCGGTTGCTCGTGGGGTGGTGGCGGCGGCGGTCCGGCCGTCAGTTTCCGTCAGCCCCGAGCCGTTGCTCTGGTGTGTCGGTGTTAACTCCACGTCTTCGTTAGTGAAGAGTATGGTGGTGTTGGTGTCTTGCGCCGGGGTGCTGGTGCTGCCTGCCTTCCTGCGCCCCCTCTCCCCCGCTCCCGCCCTAGGCCGCATGGGGGTGCACAGGGAGGAGCTCACGCCATGCCTGGGGCTGGTGAGGTGCGTGTGTTTGTGGGTTCTCCTCTTGGGAATGTCCGGGGTTGCCGAGGACGCCCTGGCCAGCCTGGGGGTGCTGTGTGAGCCGATGGACCCCCGCCGCGCCTTGCCCTTCTCCTCGCCCTGCTGGATGAGACTCAGCTTGGCCGCCAGCTGCTGCGTGTCGTTCAGGTCAAAGGGCATGATGATGTTAGCCAGGGACCTGCGTTGGCGCCCCTGCCGCGGCGAGCCCAGGGCAGGCTGCACCTTGGACCACTCACGCCGCTCCCGGGGGGTCAGCTCCTCCCCGCCCTCCACGTCCTCACAGGGGGCAAGGCTCCCACGCCCCCCCTGCTGCTGCTGCTGCTGCTGCAGGAAAAAGTCAGACTCCAGGAAGGACATCACGTTGCGCTGCCGCATCCTCAGGGGGAGGAGGGGCTCCCCCGTGTGCCCCGCGCTGCCCCCAGCACCCCCCAGGACCTCGCACTCCTCCATGGGGTCATCGGGGGTCTCCAGCACCATGGTCACCCCGGCGCCAGCCACGCTCTGCCGGGGGGTGTTGGTGGGGGTGTCAGGCACCACCAGGGAGGCGCCCCGCCGACCCTGGGGGAGCAGGAAGGAGTAGGGTCTGGGGGTCTGCTCTCCCCATGCTGCGGGGGACTGGCCTGGGGTGCTGGGGGGCTTGCTGCCCTTCATGCCGCCAGCCTCACACGCCTGCGGGAGGATCACACAATCACAGCTACACACTAGGTATGTGCATATTCTCCGATTTCACGCTTGACAACTTTGTCAACATTTCAGTTCAGCCCCGTTTTCTTTTCATCGAAATTGGCAAAATTTTGCGGAAAAGTTGTGTTGTGAACCCCCTAAGAAATCAGTTTTTTGTGTGTTTTCCTGTGATTGCACGAGCTTACACATGATTTGATGACGTAGTACACACATTGACCCTCAACTCGTTGCAGAAACAATTCTCGAAAATTCTCGGAACATTTCTGAAATCACGTACATTCCGCGGAAATGGAGATGTGTTTCGTGACAGGTCGCCAAAACGCTCGTCAAATTTGCTGAAGGCGAGTGAAATCAATCTTGAAACTAATAAAATAAGTTTCTTTAGTTATTTGTCCGTCTATATGTCGAATTTTATAAGTTTTTATCGAGTAGCAACAATTTTATCAGGCTATCTGTAATCGATGTCAATGCACTGTTTTTCATTTCGTTGTTCGTTCGTTCTGTTTGTTTGTTTGGTAATTATGGAGGAGAGTTTCACGTTCGTTTTCAGAGACACCAACTACTTTTTCTTGGCCTACAATAGGTGCTTGTTCTAATGGTGCTAGTTCTATTTTGCGCAACCCCCCCCCCCCCCCCAAAAAAAAAAAAAAAATGAAACCTAACCTAACCTTATGTTTTAATGAAACCTAACCTAACCATGAGTGTTCATGATGCCAAATTTTTATCGGTCACAATAATCCTATTGTTTTATAAGACAAAAATATGCCCAAAAGGCGAACTTCTATTTGATGTAACTTTCTTATTTTAGGTCCTAGGAGGGTCATCTTGGTGTCATTGGAAAGTTTGTTTCAAGACCTTTCCACTGATACCTCTTGCAATAGCATTTAACAATTTTGAAATTTTTTCCCACATAGCTATACACACCAACGCCCTAACAATCCTCACAACTCTGTTATCACGACACTCTTACAACCTATGCATCGTTACCAGTGACACCACAACACACACACTCGTCACAACATCCCCAGCTGGCTAACTCACAGCCTCACAACCCCACAACCCTAACTCACAACCCCACAACCCTAACTCACAACCCCAACACACAACCCCACAACCCTAACTCACAACCCCACAACCCCACAACAAACAACCCCACAACCCCAACACACAACCCTAACACACAACCCCACAACACACAACCCCACAACCCCAACACACAACCCCACAACCCTAACACAACACCCAACACACTCACACAATACAGTGTTATGGTGTGGCGGCGTCGCGGCGTCCTGCTGCTGCTGCAAGTACCAACACGCACACCTATACTTCCTCCAAGGCCAACCACTCATTACATAATATCTCCCTAGTCCTACACTGACCTAATCCTCTCCCCATGTTATTCACGTGTGTTATATACATTCAAATATTACCTGGGAAGGCTAGAAGAGGCGTCCATCCATCCATTAGACAAAAATTGCACATACAAGTTTTTGAATAGAGTTTCCTGCCGTCCAGCTGATCGCCCGCTATCCCTTGTTTGTCTGTCATTAGTCCTCTAGTACCATTTTGTTAATAATTACTGGATCTAAAAAGCTACATAGCAAATATATATATAAATCAACAATATAGTCCTCTGTGTTTCAATGCTATATTTGTACAGTAATGTCAGAGGCTAAGAGAGAGGCGGGAATTTCAAACGATGACTTTTTTTCCTCCAGTTTATTTTCCCTAAGTTTGAAGTTGTTACCTAAAAGCTTTCAGTACCTTTTCTCACTTGCTATTTACCATTGACTACCTCCTATCTATGTTCCTGGGTTATGAATACACGGGATTTATGATTAATTAAAGTTTTATTCATTGTTTTATTGTACTGTGCAAGGAGTAACCAAATGACAGCGTCTTGACAGCATGTGTGGTGTTCTTCTTCTTCTTCTTCTTCTTCCTAAATCTTATTCGTCTCATATCCCACTCCCTTTCTTCCCTTCTTCCTTCTTTCACTTTCCTTCTTCTCTCTCGTCTTATTCTGCTGGAGCTAAGGTCGAGGTTGGAGGAGGAGGAGGAAAACAATTGGAAGGAAGAGAGGAAAGAGGAGGAGGAGGAGGAGAGGAGGAATCTATAGGAGGAGGAGTAAAGGAGGAATCTATAGGAGGAGAAGGAGGAGGAAAGGAGGGATATATAGGAATACAAAGGAAACACAAACAGCAACAAACCAATAGGTCCTTACATGGCTGTTTGCTTTAACTACACTACACTAACTAGATAATAAGAGAGAAGGATAGGAAGTAGAAGGCTCCTCCCCACCCACCCATCCCTCCAGCCGAAGCTGGCCGGAAATGAAGTGATACCATGCAGTATAGAAAAACTGCATGGAATTTGTGAGGAAAGTTGAAAGCTGTAATCTATGGCTAACTACTACTATGTTTGTGGGGGTAGGTTTAGTGCTTGATAGTAGGGTCATGTTATGTGTGTTTTGTAATGGTGGGAACACAGTGTGGAGGTTCAAGGGTGGTGCGGCAGCCTTGCCTGGCACTTTCTTGGGAGGCAGCAGTCAATCAGGCCCCAGCTCCGTTCAATCCACTGCGGATTGTGTACTTTCCATGTAGGACGCCGTACACTTCAATGCCTCCTGCAGCAGTGACCCCTGGTACCTTAAATCCCGATGGTGGTCACTAACTGCCAGGACCCTTGCTGAGAAGAAGGAGGAGGAGGAGGAGGAGGAGGAGAAGGAATTAGGAGGACTTAGGAGGAGGAGGAGAGGAGGAATCTATAGGAGGAGGAGGAAAGGAGGAATCTATAGGAGAAGAAAGAAAGGAGGAATATATTGGAGGAGGAGGAGGAGGAGAGAAGAGATATCCTGGCTATATAAGAGAAGATGAAAATGAAAATTGGGAAGGAGGAGGAGAAAAACTTTAAGAAGTAGGAGGGTAGGAGTAAGATAGTCTAGGTGAGGTCTGACTAGAGCCAAATAAAGCTTTAGAATAACCTCCGCACTTCTACTTTTAACACTTCTGGTAATGAATCCTAACACTCTATTAGCTATATTTCTGGCCTCAATACATTGTTTCCTAGGTCGGAGGTCTGGGCTCACCCTCACTCCAAGATCTTTTTCACCTTCTGATCTTTTCAGCGATACATTGCTTATGGTGTATCTATTACCAGGGTTTTTTCTACCAACATTCATAATGCTGCACTTATCAATATTAAATTCCATCTGCCATCTGACTACCCACTCATTAAGTTTACCTAAGTCTCCCTGCAATATGTTTACATCAGACTGTGATCCGATAATCCTACCTAACTTAGTATCATCCGCAAATTTGCTGATATCACTGCTAAGCCCTCTATCTAATCACTGCTAATCCCACTATCTAATCACTGCTAAGCCCACTATCTAATCACTGCTAAGCCCACTATCTAAGTCGTTGATGTAAATAAAAAATAGTAATGGACCCAAAACAGACCCTTGTGGAACTCCACTTGTCACCAGTCCCCATTCAGATTTAGAACCATTAATTGTAACCCTTTGTTGCCTATTACTTAGCTAAGCTCTGATCCAACGAAAAACCTTCCCATCTATTCCACGAGCCTTAACCTTATTTAAGTCTACCGTGTGGCACCTTGTCAAATGCCTTACTAAAGTCCATATTATATCATAACTCTTATCATTATCTGCCGTCTCATAAACTTTCCTATAAACACTCAATAAATTGGTGAGACATGACCTGCCCTTGGTGACGCCATGGTGTGAAGCATTAACCTAATGATTTTGTTGGCTATGTTTTTCTAAATGCTCTCTAATGTTTTTTGCAATAATAAATGAATAAGTAACTATGTTTAATTAATGTATAAATAATGATATATAAGTATGCATACTGATAATATATGTATGTATAAGCATGTAGTAAGGGCATGGAATTCACAATTGATCAAATAAAACAGAATATTGAAAACATTGATAAGGTTCAGAGAGCAGCACCAGGATGGGGACTACACCGGGAGCTACCGCGGCCTTTATAGTATTAAACAAAAGGCTTCATAACCTGCAGTCAACAACACGGCAAGATTGAAGAACAGGAAACAAGGAGACATAATCCCACTGTACGCCGCATGGAAGGAATAAAAAAAAAAATTGACATTAAGAATTACAAAGTTTTCACTCACTATTGAAATATTTAATGTTATGTGAAAAATACAAATGAGCCACTTTCTCAAAAAAATTAATTCAAATCGATTCTACCATGGCTCATAAGAAAGCTCATGTTCTATGTATACTGCTCTAGACACCTTGTACTGAACCTTCTAGTTGTTTAGTTCTTTACCGCAGCAAAAAATAAACACGAGAAAACAGGATGAGAAGATAGTTTTTTCACACACAGAGTAATAAATTATAGTATATTTTGTTATTATGGTCAAAATGCAGTAAGGAAGCCACGCCCCCTGCCTGCCCTTCTATTCTACGGGGCAGCTGATTGGTGCATTCCTCGTATCATCACTACCAATCACAATATCTTCACTACTTAACAGCGGCGTGACCACTGGACAGACCAATCTTCACTACAGAGGGATTTTTGATTTTGTCACCCTCTGTAGTGAAGATTGCTGTCCAGTGGTCACGCCGCTGTTAAGTAGTGAAGATATTGTGATTGGTAGTGATGATACGAGGAATGCACCAATCAGCTGTCCCGTAGAATAGAAGGGGAGGCAGGGGGCGTGGTTTCCTTACTGCATTTTGACCATAATAAAACAAATAGACTATAGTGGAATATGTTGATGGGAAAAGTTGATCGTACTGAAAAAAAACTCGATATGAAGGAAAAATAATACCAGACAGTAATTTATAAAGAAGACAGAGCAAGAAATACAAGAAAACAGTAAAGAAGATGTAAAAAGATAAGGTTTTTCACACACACAGCAATAAATTAGTGCAGTATGTTAACGGAAAAAGTTATCAATGCTAAAAAATACGACATTAAAAATTACCTACCGTAGATAACAGTCAAGTCGCCACCTGCAGTCATGTCGCCAGGCGCCAAATATTACGAATTATAGCATCACTACTGATTTTTATGTGCCACTGAAGATGTTACACAGTAGTTTATATCATGACTGTATAATCTACCCTGTTTCAGCGTTGTTTTATGCTTTGTATCTGCAAATATAACTGTTGCGCATTTTGCTTCTCAAGTTTTTCTTGGCGAGCTGCTGTCTTGACAGACAGTAGCTGATCACCTTTCGGGGACAGGACACAAGACTTGCCAGATCTTTCAAACTTGAATAGAGTTGGTTTTCACGTTGGCAGAGGAATTTTTATATATCCAAGCATCTTCCACAGCTAATATATATAGAGACTTGTTTTACTTTACCTCTAATTTCCCTGAATTCCCCAGAGTGGCGACTCAACTGTTGGGTTAAAATACTAGCTGGCGACTTTACTGTAGTAGGTATAGTGAGGTCGCCACTCGGTTTTATTTTTGTCATTTGTTCATTTATAGCCCTAATATGACACAGATGAAGACACAAAATGACACAGACTTTCCAGATAGCCCCTTCTAACTTTCCTGAAATCATGGATGTACAAATGTAAGTATTAACGCCACCACACGTCTGTACATAACAAAGAAACGTTGAACTGGCGACTTCACTGTTATCTACGGTAGTTAAATTGGTATATTCAGTCACTTTTCGTAATTTTATGGCTAACAAGACAATTTTATATAGCCAAGGAAAGATCTGGGCGTGAAGGGGTTAAATAACGGGCTATAACGACCTTGACGCCACCCTGAAATAAAATTAATAAGAGGGATATAAAAATTCTGAAAAACATGTCAACAATCATTTTATTTTGCAATCTGACTAGACAGTTAAGTTTTTATTGATTTCTTTATTACAATGCTCTATAATAAGTACAGTATTTTTCACATTATCATCAAATCAATAATAATAATAATAATAAGACAACAAGGGCGTGCTCCCTATAAAGACCCGCCCTCCTTAACTCCGCTAATGTGACCCTGTGAGAGGAAATTAGGGGTGGCTTAACTAATCTGTACAAAGGTGTCAATAGAAAATGGAATATATGGGAAGATTGATTATATAGGTGAGTTCTAGGATTACTTCTCTCTCTCTCTCTCTCTCTCTCTCTCTCTCTCTCTCTCTCTCTCTCTCTCTCTCTCTCTCTCTCTCTCTCTCATCATTCATAATATCATCAATTTCATCTTATGGTTTCTAATCTACATTCTTTTCTGTTTTTATTTCAATATTAACTAAAAATATTGGTCTCTCTCTCTCTCTCTCTCATCATTCATAATATCATCAATTTACTGTTATGGTTTCTAATCTTTTAATACTTTTCTGTTATTTCACTATTAACTAAAAAGTGTTCTCTCTCTCTCTCTCTCTCTCTCTCTCTCTCTCTCTCTCTCTCTCATCATCATTCATAATATCATCAATTTCCTCTTATGGTTTCTAATCTTTTAATTCTTTTCTGTTATTTCACTATTAACTAAAAAGTGTTCTCTCTCTCTCTCTCTCTCTCTCTCTCTTCTCTCACATCATTAATCTCAATTTCCTCTTATGGTTTCTCTTTAATCTTTCGTATTCACTATAACTAAAAGTGTTCTCTCTCTCTCTCTCATCATCATTCATAATATCATCAATTTACTGTTATGGTTTCTAGTCTTTTAATTCTTTTGTTTTTATTTCAATATTAACTAAAAATAGTGTTCTCTCTCTCTCTCTCTCTCTCTCTCTCTCTCTCTCTCTCTCTCTCCCCCAAGGAATGTATTAATAACTAGAGATCAATGTAGAAATAAATAGATTAACTGATGCTTTGTTATAGTAATGAAAAATATAATAAAAATATACACGAGATGAATGAAGAGGAAAATAAACAATAATAAATATAATAAATAATAAATAATAGATAATAATACAAATAATATATGAATAAAAAATAAAATAAATATAATACAAAATAAATTATTCTGGTTTCTGGGATCTGGTTGTATTTTT
Organism: Chionoecetes opilio; assembly: GCA_016584305.1. Classification (NCBI taxonomy): domain Eukaryota; kingdom Metazoa; phylum Arthropoda; class Malacostraca; order Decapoda; family Majidae; genus Chionoecetes; species Chionoecetes opilio. The sequence goes on along the minus strand of JACEEZ010012423.1, from coordinate 69,096 downwards.
TTTTCCGTCATTTTTCATTATTTCAAAAGGTTTATTTATAAGTCTGTTTTTTTCATAATTTCAAAAGTTTTATTTATAAGTGTATTATTTTTCATTATTTCAAAAGGTTTATTTATAAGTGTATTATTTTTCATTATTTCAAAAGGTTTATTTATAAGTGTATTTTTTTCATGATTTCAAAAGGTTTATTTATAAGTGTATTTTTTTCATGATTTCAAAAGGTTTATTTATAAGTGTATTTTTTTCATGATTTCAAAAGGTTTATTTATAAGTGTATTTTTTTCATTGATTTCAAAAGGTTTATTTATAAGTGTATTTTTTTCATGATTTCAAAAGGTTTATTTATAAGTCTGTATTTTGGATATTTCAAAAGTTAGATTTTCTGATAACTATTTAACGTATGTAAGTCAATCTATATTTACGTGATGTTATTAAAGCCTTCAATCGGGTTATAATTTTGTTTTTGCATCATATTTTTGTCTCCTTTTTTCTTCTTCTATCATATCTATTCCAAAAAAAAAAAAAAAAAAAAAAAAAAAAAAAAAAAAAAAAAAAAAATCTTCCTTCCTCCTTATCTAGTGTTGACTATCTATGATCTGTTTTCTTCCATGTCCTTGTTTCTTTTTACCTTTATTCTTGTTTTCTTTTCCTTTTCCCCCCCTCATTCTCTCCTCTATCTTTCTTTCTCCTCCTCTCCTTCTTCTTATCCTCCTCCTTCCTTTTCTTCCTCCTCCTCTCATTTCCCATCCTTCCTCCTCTCTTTCATCTTCCTCCTCCTCCTCTCTTTCCATCTCTCCTCCTCCTCTTCCTTCTTCCTCCTATCTTTCCTCCTCCTCCTCTCCTCTTTTCCAATCTCTTCCCTCCTCCTCCTTCTCTTTCCAATTCTCCTCCTCTACTCATTTCCATATCTTCTCCTCCTCCTCCTCTTTTCCAATCTCTTCCTCCTCCTCCTACTCATTTCCCATATCCTCCTCCTCCTCCTCTTTCCAATCTCTTCCTCCTCCTCCAATCTTTTCTCCTCTCTCTTTCCATCTCTTCCTCCTCCTCCTCTTTCCAATCTCTTCCTCCTTCCTCTTTTCCAATCTCTTCCTCCTCCTCCTTCTCTTTCCAATCTCTTCCTCCTCCTACTCATTTCCCATATCCTCCTCCTCCTCCTCCTTCCTTTTATACTTCCTCCTACTCATTTCCCATATCTTCTTCCTCCTCCTCCTCTTTTCCAATCTCTCCCTCCTCCTCTTTTCCAATCTCTTCCTCCTCCTCCTTCTCTTTCCAATCTCTTCCTCCTCCTCATTTCCCATATCTTCTTCCTCCTCCTCCTCTCTTTTCCAATCTCTTCCTCCTCCTCCTACTCATTTCCCATATCATCTTCTTCTCCTTCTTCCTCCTCCTCCTCCTCCTCCTCTTTTCCAATCTCCTCCTCCTCCTCCACTATTATATAACACCAGATCTGTATGATAGTAATGATCCTAAGAACGCAAACTAAAGAGATCGAGAAAATCGTAATTACAGGATACGGAACTTTATCTTCACGGTTACGCGAGTTCACGTAACGTATATAAAACTGAACGACAAATTAAAAACACATGGATAGTTGAATAGGAAAAGCGTGTATGAGCGGGTTATGTGAATTACTGAACGGCCTTGAGCAGAATGTAGTAACGACGACAACAATAATAATAATAATAATGATAATAATAGTATGATGCACAACCCCATACAACTAGGTGGCCATGATAGGGGTGTCGTGAGTGTGTTCATACGTACAGACATGAGTGGCATTGACATTGTAATACAGTAGTGATAGCTGTGAGGAAATAGTGATATGATGGCATGTGTGCTCTAAACCCCTTGAGACCCAGAACGTAATTTTCATTGTAATTTGGGTACCATTAGATGCTTTTTAGTGAATATAAGCAATGTTTTATAGATATGACCTGTTTAGTATCCTTTTCCAATAGCTAATTTGGTATATTTAGTTACTTTTCGTAATTTTATGGCTCGACAACATACAATTTTTTATAGCAAAGGAAAGATCTGGGCGTGAAGGGGTTAATATTATCCTGTATGGTTGTAATGTGGTGGTGGTGGTAGTGGTGGTGGTGGTGGTGGTAGTGGTGGTGGTGGTAGTGGGTGGTGGTAGTAGTAAGTGGTGGTAGTGGTAGTGGTTGTGGTAGTGGTGGTGATGGTAGTAGTAAGTGGTGGTAGTGGTAGTGGTGGTGGTAGTGGTGGTGATGGTAGTAGTAAGTGGTGGTAGTGGTGGTGATGGTAGTAGTAAGTGGTGGTAGTGGTAGTGGTAGTGGTGAGTGGTGGTGATGGTAGTAGTAAGTGGTGGTAGTGGTAGTGGTGGTGGTGGTGGTAGTGGTAGTGGTGGTGGTGGTAATAGTAAGTGGTGGTGGTAGTGGTGGTAGTGGTAGTGGTGGTGGTGGTAATAGTAAGTGGTGGTGGTAGTGGTGGTAGTGGTAGTGGTAGTGGTAGTGGTTGTGGTAGTGGTGGTGATGGTAGTAGTAAGTGGTGGTAGTGGTAGTGGTAGTGGTTGTGGTAGTGGTGGTGATGGTAGTAGTAAGTGGTGGTGGTGGTAGTGGTAGTGGTGGTGTAGTGGTGGTGATGGTAGTAGTAAGTGTGGTGGTGTAGTGGTGTGGTAGGTGGTGTGGGGTGAGTGTGGGTGTAGTAGTAAGTGGTGGTAGTGGTATGGTGGTGATGGTAGTAGTAAGTGGTGGTGGTGGTGGTGGTGGTGGTGGTGGTGGTGGTAGTAGTAAGTGGTGGGTGGTAGGTAGTTGGTAATGGTGGTGGTAGTAGTAAGTGGTGGTGTGGTAGTGGTGGGATTGGTAGTAGTAAGTGGTGGTGTGGTGGTGGTGGTGGTGTGTGTGTGGTAGTGTAGTGGTAGTGGTAGTGGTGGTGATGGTAGTAGTAAGTGGTGTGGTAGTGGTAGTGGTGGTTGGTAGTGGTGGTGATGGTAGTAGTAAGTGGGGTAGTGGTAGTGGTGGTGGTGGTGATGGTAGTAGTAAGTGGTGGTAGTGGTAGTGGTAGTGGTGGTGGTGGTTGTGGTAGTGGTGGTGATGGTAGTAGTAAGTGGTGGTAGTGGTAGTGGTAGTGGTAGTGGTGGTGATGGTAGTAGTAAGTGGTGGTAGTGGTAGTGGTAGTGGTGGTGGTGGTGGTGGTAGTGGTGGTGATGGTAGTAGTAAGTGGTGGTAGTGGTAGTGGTTGTGGTAGTGGTGGTGGTGGTAGTAGTAAGTGGTGGTGGTAGTGGTGGTAGTGGTGGTGATGGTAGTAGTAAGTGGTGGTAGTGGTGGTGGTGGTGGTAGTAAGTGGTGGTAGTGGTAGTGGTGGTGATGGTAGTAGTAAGTGGTGATAGTGGTAGTAGTGGTAGTGGTTGTGGTAGTGGTGATGGTAGTAGTAAGTGGTGATAGTGATAGTGGTAGTAGTGGTTGTGGTAGTGGTGGTGATGGTAGTAGTTAAGTGGTAGTGGTATAAGTTACAATGCAATCTTATATATTTATTTTAACTGCAACTTTCTATATATCACAACTTTGACTGATCTATTTACACAAGAAAGGTTTTATAGAGGAGTGTTTATTTTCTGTTTCTCTTTCTAACATTTCACCTTTTTTTCTCATTATTTCTACTTTTCTTTCTCTTTCTCTGCCTTTAAGTAGGACAAGAAGTAGGTATCAGACACACACACATACACACACACACACACACAGTACACATACACACACACACACACAGTACACACACACACACACATACAGTACACACACACACACATAAAGCTAAACAGTTTCAGGATAAAAGAAAAAAAGGAAACTGATCAAATTCCCTCGGCTATTAATTCTCAAGCACATCACCGGAAAAAAAACCTATAAGAAACACGAAACAGTAAATGAAGATACTATAAACGCTACGAACCTTCGCTATCTACTCATGTTTACCTATTTCTTCACTCAATAAATCCTACTTAATCTTATAGACTGGATTACTTTAGTAGGATGAGGATTAATGAGCTATGATTTATTGAGGCTTTTCCACTTTCATTTCTATAGGATTACTTCTGAGAGATTTACGGTTGATTTACGACTTGAATGAATCCCACTTTTACTACGTACTATAGGATTGATCTTAGTACAGTAAAACCTCTCATATTCGGACTAATTGGGCCAAGGGGTGGTCCGAGTAATTGCAAGGATCCGAATAATGGGGGGATTATATATGGGGGGGATATGTAAAAAAATAAAAAATAAAAAATAAAAAATCTAGGTGTAGTATAGTATATAGCTAGGAAATTTCGACCCCTTTATATAAAAATAAAAAAAATAAAAAAAATAAAAAAATTCTAGGTGTATATATATATTATAGCTAGGAAATTTCGACCCCTAAGAAAAAAAAAAAAAAAAAAAAAAAATTCTAGGTGTATATATATATTATAGCTAGGAAATTTCGAAAAAAAAAAAAAAAAAAAAAAAAAAAAAAAAAAAAAAAAAAAAAAAAAAAAAAAAAAAAAAAAAAAAAAGGTCCGAATAATGTCAAAGTCCGAATAATGAGGGTCCGAATACGCGAGGTTTTACTGTATTATGATTTACTTTGACTAAGGAGGTAATAATGGTAGGTAAATATTTGACTCTAATAGATCCTTAACTCCTGCGTCTAGGGATAAATAGGCCTGTCTAGTCTAGGCTCTGGACTGTAGATCTGGACTAATAGCAAGATGTAAACAAACCACACACATACGTACACAACACAAATTAATAAATATAACAAATTAAAAATACAGAAAAAATGAGTTACATATATAGCTACTTTAAAGACCACAAATTTGTATTTTTAGAAGCTAGAGTTATTAACCCCTTGAGGCCCAGAACGTAATTTCCATTGTAATTTGGGGTACCATTAGACGATTTTGAGTGACTATAAGCAATATTTTATAGCTATGACCTGTTTAGTATCCTTGTCCACTAACTAATTTGGTATATTTAGTAACTTTTTGAATTTTATGGCTAACAACAGACATTTTTTTTTATATAACAAAGGAAATATCTGGGCGTGAAGAGGTTAAGTACATGAATTTTTTTTTGTGGATCGTTCGCTGAGTGTGTGGAAGGAAGTCATTACGGCGGCCACAACGAACAACAACAATAACAACAACAACAGTAGTAGTAGTTCATAACATTGTCCTTTGTGAGCTGTGTTTCTAGGGCTGATGAGGAGTGTTGCTGGGAGTGTGGGGGAGTGAGTGAAGGAGTGAGTGAAGGAGTGAGTGAAGGAGTGAGTGACTGTGTATGTGTGGATTAGAGGGAGGGAGGGAGGGAGGGAAGGAAGGAAGGAAGGAAGGAAGGAAGGAAGGAAGGAAGGAAGGAAGGAAGGAAGGAAGGAAGGAAGGAAGGAAGGATTGGAGGGAATGAAGGAAGGAAGGAAGGAAGGATTAGAGGGAAGGAAGGAAGGAAGGAAGGAAGGATTAGAGGGAAGGAAGGAAGGAAGGAAAGAATGAAGGAAGGAAGGAAGAAAGGAAAGAAGGAAAGAAGGAAGGAAGGAAGGAAGGAAAGGAAGGAAGAAAGGATGGAAGGAATGAGAGTGAGTGAGTGAGTGTGAGTATGTAAGGGTGAGGGTTTGTGTGAGTATATGAGTGAGTGAGGAGTGAGTGAGTAGAGTGAGTAGTGAAGGTGAGGTTGTGTGAGTTTGTGATGAGTGAGTGAGTGAGTGTGTAAGGGTGAGGGTTTGTGTGAGTGTATGAGTGAGTGAGTGAGTGAGTGAGGGTGAGTCAGTGGTGCGGATGAGTAAAAGTTGTGTATTCATCTAGACGTATTTGTTTCCCGGCTTCAATACGAGTCACTGGGGGAATTACATACACGTTGTGGCAAAAAAAGTCGAACCCATTACTATTTATTTTCAAGTGAGGAAAATTCTCTCTCACTCTCTCTCTTAATCACTTTACTCCTCCCTGCATCTCCTCCTTCGTCTCTCTCTCTCTCTCTCTCTAATTTGCTATGTGAGTAATGTGTTGATGTGACCTGGCAATGAAAAAAAAAAAAAATCTCGTTGATACGGACAGACACACACACAACACACACACACACACACACACACACACACAGACAAGTAGGGTACATGTAGTGAGTCTTTGGCACTCCTCCACTATAATTGAGGCGAGGGTAATGGCTGAGTGTAGATATAAATAAAACAGAATAAAATTACAACCTTCGTATAGCATAGAAATTAAAGCTAGGAAATAATGATAATAATGATAAGTACAGTAAAACCTTTCATATTGGGACTAATTGGGCCAAGGAGTGGTCCGAGTAATGCAAGGATCCGAATAATGGGGGGATTATATATGGGGGGATTTAGATATGTATATAAAAAAAAAAAAAAAAAAAAAAAAAAAAAAAAAAAAATCTAGGTTAGGAAATTTCGACCCCTAAAAAAAAAAAAAAAAAAAAAAAAAAAAAAAATTCTAGGCTAGGAAATTTTGACCCCTAAAAAAAAAAAAAAAAAAAAAAAAAAATTCTAGGCTAGGAAATTTCGACCCCTTTAAAAAAAAAAAGAAGAAAAAAAAGAGGAGGTCCGAATAATGTCAAGGTCCGAATAATGATTGTCCAAATACGAGGTTTTACTGTAATGATAAGTAATAATAAAGATCTCCGTCATCTACTTCAGAGTTATCGGTACACGGTGGAAAAAATAAAATAGTGGAATTACTAGTCAAAGAGTAATTCATATTAACCCCTTGAGACCCATAACGTAATTTCCATTGTAATTTGGGTACCATTAGACAATTTTAGTGACTATAAGCAATATTTTATAGATATGACCTGCTTAGTATCCTTGTCCACTAACTAATTTGGTATATTCAGTTACTATTCGTAATTTTATGGCTAACAGACGATTTTATATAGCCAAGGTAAGATCTGGGCGTGAAGGGGTTAAATAGTACAACAGAAGACATAACCGAGATTCACTTTATGAGACACGAATTACTCTTCCCTATTACGTAATTGACACGCCATTTCACCGCGTCGTCCATTGCGTAATAATAAACACGTCGCGAAAAATAACATAACTAAATGAATAAATAAGATACAAATCCTTTATGAGAAGACACACACACAAACACAATGAACTTAAGATCAACGCATAAAAACTTGGTATAAAAAGACTACGTAGACACTTAAAGCAAGGCGTCAATACTGCTACGAAGAGAGATAAGCCTCATAAGTACAAAATAAAGCGCTGGTGGTGGATATAGGTACAAAACGGTGCTAAAACTACGTATAAAAACAGACCGAACTCTCCAGCCTCTTCGGTCGCGACGCCTACGAACAAACGAAGGAAAGCACAAACCAGCCTTAAGAACTACGGGACTATGAACGTAAAAAAATACTATCTTTCCGACCCTCTACAAGTACGTAATGGCCTCCGCGCACCCATAAATACAAAGCAATACCATAAAAAATACTAAACCTAAGGCGTAGAAACTTATACATAAAGCGTAAATAATGATAAGGTAGCAGAATGCGACGGCGGAAAGCTACAAAAAAACATACGTGATAATGATAAAAACAACTCGATGTAATGATGATGATGATGATGAAGCCACTATGTTACAGGGTGGCTAAAAAAAATTGAAGTAAGTACGTAAGAAATAAAAATAATGTTGAAGTAAGTACGTAAGAAATAAAAAATAATGTTGAAGTAAGTACGCAAGAAATAAAAAATAAGGTTGAAGTAAGTACGTAAGAAATAAAAAATAATGTTGAAGTAAGTACGTAAGAAATAAAAAATAATATTGAAGTAAGGTAAGTACGGGTCGTAAATTGGATCTGGAGACGCGAGTTACGGCACAAAACCTCGGGTAAAGTCAGCGTTACGTAATAGCTCGCCGTGTGACTAATGCTTCCCGGCAAGGCTTACGTATCTGCGTCAAAACACTCTACTACGCACACACCTGAGGAGAACCGTAATCCGCGCTATACTCTTCCAAGGAGGATTGTTACGTATTCGCTCACTTTTTCGATTTTTTCTCTCGTTTCGTATCTTTGTATTGAATTATGGAGGTGTGTCGTTGGTTGTGTGTGTGTGTGCGTGTGCGTGTGCGTGTGTGGACAACTAACACTCCTTCCCTTGCCAAACACACACACACACACACACCACAAAAAACACGCTCATCAAAATAACACAATGGTAGCAACACTTAGATTTTCCTGTTCTTTTGCTGACACACACAGCTACAATAATAATCTGTCCACATCTCCTTCCTGTAAGTACCACCAAGCAAATAGGTTCACCCTGGAATCTAAGTAGAGCTAACTATCTAATATATACTTTGCACTTTGAGGTATTAAGCTGAAGTGTCTATATGTATCGCAGGGAAAAGTTTTTATGATTTTTTCTTCGTAATGGGGTAGCTATTAGAGGTCTGTTTTAAGTGTAGTATTAGTGATCTAGATGTACATGTATTATTTATAACTACTACTACTAAAGCTACTACAACAAATTCTCGTCATTCCTACGGTTCTACGATAAATAGTACATTTGTCATAATATTATCTCCTACTACTATCACTACTAAACATTCCTAACTACTACTACTACTACTACTACTACTATCACTACTAAACATTCCTAACTCCTACTACAACAAATTCTAGTTATTCCTACTGTACTACGATAAATAGTACAAAGTCATATCTACTACTACTATCACTACTAAACATTCCTAACTCCTACTACTACTACAACAAATTCTAGTTATTCCTACTGTACTACGATAAATAGTACAAAGTCATATCTACTACTACTACTATCACTACTAAACATTCCTAACTCCTACTACTACTACTATCACTACTAAACATTCCTAACTACTACTACAACAAATTCTAGTTATTCCTACTGTACTACGATGAATAGTACAAAGTCATATCTACTACTACTATCACTACTAAACATTCCTAACCACTACTACTACTACTACTACTACTATTTCAAACACTATTATTCCACAATATAGGATTTTAACATTCATCATTGCAACTCTTCTTAACATAACCCTTACTACCACTACTACCACAACTACCACTACTACCACAACTATCCCTCCCACTTCACGTACTACCACACCACTACCACCCTTACCCCCCCCCCCTTTACCTACCAGTTGCTAAGGTCCCACGTTAAGTACTACCACACCACTACCACCCTTACCCCCCCCCTTTGCCTACCACTTAGTAAGGTACGCCAAACCTCCTGAGATTAACCGCAGCCACAACGATGACGACTATATCTATTATGCTACGTAAACACCCACTCAGACGTAAATTAATCTCTTCATCCGCAAACACATCCTCAAAACCACTCCCTGCGTCTCGTTTGATCATTCTCCGCTACGTACAATGTGTGTGTGCCTCGTAATACGTCAACTTCCACTACAATACGTAAATTACAACTCGCCCTACGCACACACATCCTCAAAACTACTCCCTGCGTCTCGTTTGATCATTCTCCGTTACGTACTAATGTTGGGATGCCTCGTAATACGTCAACTTCCAATACGAGACGTAAATTACAACTCGCCCTACGCACACACATCCTCAAAACCACTCCCTGCATCTCGTTTGATCATTCTCCGTTACGTACTAATGTTTTGTATGCCTCGTAATACGTCAACTTCCACTATGAGACGTAAATTACAACTCGCCCTACGCACACACATCCTCAAAATCACTCCCTGCGTCTCGTTTGATCATTCTCCGTTACGTACTAATGTGTGTGTGCCTCGTAATACGTCAACTTCCACTATGAGACGTAAATTACAACTCGCCCTACGCACACACATCCTCAAAACCACTCCCTGCGTCTCGTTTGATCAATCTCCGCTACGTACTAATGTTGGGATGCCTCGTAATACGTCAACTTCCGCTACAATACGTAAATTACAACTCGCCCTACGCACACACATCCTCAAAACCACTCCCTGCATCTTCTTTGATCAATCTCCGCTAAGTACTAATGTTGGGATGCCTCGTAATACGTTAATTTCCGCTCCGACACACACAATGCAACTTAATATCCCAGTAACCCCTTAAAATCACTACCTATGTTTCGTTTGATCAATCTCCGCTACGCACTAAGTTTTTATGTCTCGTAATCGCTAATAATCTCATATTCGCTGAGTCGCCATTAGGAATCTATACGTATATTAAATAACACTAAATATCTTTCTTTGAGGTCGTACTAGAGGCTCTTTACTAATCCTATAAATTCTTGCTGTGTTTACTTATCTCTTATCCATCTTCACAGGTAAATAGCAGTCTATACTCTAACCACCGTGGACCAAACCATCAGAACCCTCAAGTGAACCTCCAGAGCCTACCATCCGACCATCCGAGCCCTGGGTCACCACTGCCTACAGACGCTATCGAAAAAAAAAAAAAAAAAAAAAAAAAAAAAAAAAAAGAAGTCTATAATAGCTGAAATAGTAATGTCAAATGGTAAATAAATGGCAAGCAAATATAGTTCAATGGTAATGTCGCTTTTTGATCCCTTGTCGTAGGTGTGTTGGTTTTGTTTTAACCCTCGAGGCCCAGAACGTAATTTTCATTGTAATTTGGGTGCCATTAGACGATTTTTTGGTGACTATAAGCAATGTTTTGTAGATGTGACCTGTTTAGTATCCTTGTCCACTAACTCATTTGGTATATTCTGTTACTTTTCGCCTTGATAACATACAATTATTTATAGCAAAGGAAAGATCTGGGTGTGAAGGGGTTAACGCGATAGACAACTTCAAGAGTACTTGGGATGACTTTCCATGCATTCCGCCCTTGACGTAACACAACACACACTCATTAAGACTTAGATGACGGCCTTTTTGTTACTTCTTTTCTTTTCCCTTAGCTATTATTTTCCTTTTTTCCATTATTTTTCCTTTTCCTTTGTGACGTAAAAAATAAATGTACGTAATCATAAAAAAAAAAAAAAAAAAAAATGTGTTCTGCGTTACGAGTCAATTCTGTCATTACGAGATGCCGGCCTCTTTGGTCTTTACGTAATCAGCGTTGGTTTCATGTTCACTCCCGCACGACGCCACGGCACTAAAACTCGCCGGCTAATTTACGGAATAAGATGCCGTAGTAACAAGAAGAAGAAGAAGAAAAAAAAATGTAGGTACGTACAGTAAAACCTCTCATATCCGGACTAATTGGGTCAAGGAGTGGTCCGAGTAATGCAAGGATCCGAATAATTGGGGGATTATATTTGGGGGATATGTAAGAAAAAAAAAAAAAAAAAAATTCTAGGTGTGTATATAGCTAGGAAATTTTCGACCCCTAAAAAAAAAAAAAAAAAAAAAAAAAAAAAAAAAAAATCTAGGTGTACATAATATAGCTAGGAAATTTCGACCCCTAAAAAAAAAAAAAAAAAAAAAAAAAAAAAATGAGGTCCGAATAATGTCAAAGTCCGAATAATGAGGGTCCGAATACGAGAGTTTTACAGTAGTAGTTTTTTTTTCTTTTTCTTTTTTCTTTGTCGTTTCCGCCCCTCCCAGAATGCCCGGTGCGACCCTCGTTCTCCCTCGTGCCCAGAGCGTGTCTTCGGGCGAACAAACTTTTCCGTAACCTGGGGGAAAAAAAACTACGAAACCCGCGGCGAGTGGATGAAGATTTAGTGTTTGCGTACGACTCTCTATTCTGTGTGTGTGTGTGTGTGGTGTGTGTGTGTGTGTGTGTGTGTGTGTGTGTGTGTGTGTGTGTGTGTGTGTGTGTGTGTGTGTGTGTGTGTGTGTGTGTGTGTGTGTGTGTGTGTGTGTGTGTGTGTGTGTGTGTGTGTGGTAACCTCAGCAGTGCACACATCTAAACACAGCGGCGGAATGTTAGGACTAAGATGCCATCGTGCCTGACCAAAAACATACGACAGACACAGAGTCACGTGTTAAGCTTAAAAAAGTACAAAAAGAACAACGTAATGTAACACAAATCGCCGCATTGCACGTTCAGGACCAAAAAGCCGAGTGATAAGTACGAGTGTAGGATGGCGTAGGATCTTCTGGCACGTAGATACCTTCCCTTTCCCTTCTAAGATTACATGTGGTAAATGTGGAAAATGTGGAAAATGTGGAAAATGTGGAAAATGTGGTAAATGTGGAATCTAATCAACGGGTCTGACCTCAACGAATTAAAATGAGAGCATCCAAAGTGCGGGCCTCCATATCCTAAGTACCAAAAACCGCCTGGTCAATCAATTCCTGGTGGTGGTAAAAAGCCTCTTGTATGCATTTAAGTACATCCCTAGTGGTGTTCTGTTGTGGTAAGTACATGGAACTCTCTCCTCTGTTAGGTAGTGTTATGGCCGAGTGTATAGATGTAATGGTCTTCATGGGACACTACAAGTACACACACACCTTTCCTTTGGCTGACTTTAAGTACGTACACACACACACACACAAACACACACACAAACACACACTCACACAAAATGGTCCCCCTAAAAGATGACAAATAAAGATTACACTGTTCCTTGACACCCACACACACACACACACAAAATGGTCCCCCTAAAAGATGACAAATAAAGATTACACTGTTCCTTGACACCACACACACACACACACACACACACACACACACACACACACACACACACACACATGATCCTTCGAGTCAAATAAATATAAATCAGTCCATCTCAAGAGTTTCTAAAAATGACTCCTTTCAACTACTTCCTTTATCTTCCTTTCTTCTTCTCTATCTCTTCCTTTCCCTCCTTTACAACCCCCCCCGTAACCATGCTAGGATTTCTGGCCTTGCAACAACTTGAGCAGAAATCTACGCAGCGAGTCTCGGATGATTCGTAAGCCTAGCGGTGGTGTTGCCGTCTCCGCAGACCACACGGAGATGTTCGTCCCGCCGCCCTCCGAAGCGACCGACGGGTATTACGCATTTCAGGGACGTTTAATAATCTGTGAGGCGAAGCAGGGAGTGTCGAGGCTGTGGGTGTTGATGAGGTGTAGACTGTTCTTTAACCCCTTGCGGCCCAGAACGTATTGTAATTTGGGTACCATTAGACAATTTTAATGCATAGAAGCAATATTTTAATAGATAGGACCTGTTTAGTATCCTTGTCGACTAATTAACTTGGTATATTAAGTGACTTTTCTTCATTTTATGGCTCGACAAGATACAATTTTTTATAAGAAAGGAAAGATCTGGGCGTGAAGAGTTAGGTGTGTCTTCCTTATGTCAATAGGGAACTTATAGAAGAGTGTGCTTTGGACCTCCCCTCTGCATCACCCATTGCACTTTCAGGCGGGGAATATGAACACAAGAGAATGAAACTATGGAATTCAAGTTCGCTCGAATGACGGACGAAACAATAATCGTCGGCGTTTGTGAGTCTGCATTCCGTGACGGCTTTCGCATCATTCACACTGACTATCATTCCCTTCCTGTTGAATATCAGATCTTTCCGTAATGTCTTGTGAGGCGAGACGGTCCATGAGACGCTTCAGATTCTATTGTCGGCGTTCATCATTCAAATTTGCAGCACGAGTTTGACCAGGACGCTCTTCCTGAAACCGCGTCACGAGTACGCTAATGCCAAATGGTGAGTCAAGTTGAAGGTGCCGCTCACTGCCTGCCTCACCGCCTAAGGCTTGGACATCTCCGTGTGGTGTGTGGAAACAATGCACCGACGACAACCTAAGAGATGCAAGCGAGGTACAACGGAACAGCTGGGTGTCCTGGCGGGGGTCACCAAGCTACTCCTTAGGAACAAGTGTGTATGCTGTGGTGCGGCTGCCTCCTTCCTGGTACCAGCAGCAGCGGCAGGAGAAGGCCAGCCACAACAACACAGGGAATGCCAGTGCCGGACGTGACCCGGGCCGAGTCACCACCGAGTCGCCCGGCACGAGGCTCGGCCGTGAGGTGAGATTACTCCTCCGCAGTTGCCCCTAGGGTGACATCTGCCCCGAGCTCCCGTGCATGCCTCGGGACACGACGGCCGCACACCCCGAGGTCTCTACGTGCCATCAGATCAGTGCCCGTACACCCTATCATGCCACACACCCCGGCACTCAGTGATCTGATACCCAGGGTGTTGACAAGCCTGCTATGATGGTCTGTCAGTCCCCCAGTGTGTGAGAGGTGTTCAAGTCCTGTCCCAGCATGAGCCAGGGAGGTGCAGGCAGGGGCAGGGTGACAGTGGGGCGCCAGGCATGCTTGGCCCTCACCCTCACATGTACCGGAACTTCTTGACGCAGTCGTTGCCGAGGTCGACTATGATGACGTTACCGTCGGGCGTGGCGGCCAGGCCGGACGGTCGCTTCAGCTTGGCCTCCCGGGAGTCAATGGTGAAGATGAGAGTACCGAGAGTGTAGTCAAATACCTGTATGCAGGAGTGGCTGCGTTCCTGCCGGGTGGCCAGCAGCAGGCCGCGGGGGTCCAGGAACAGCCCCCCGTAGGTCCCCTTGGAGCCTTTGCCTGGGGGAGACAAGGGAAGGGAGGCATAAATAAAGACTAATTAATAGTTCTTTGGGTTTATGTTACTTTTCAATGCCATTTGTTAAGATATTTCATTGTTTTAGATAGTGTGTGTGTGTGTGTGTGTGTGTGTGTGTGTGTGTGTGTGTGTGTGTGTGTGTGTGTGTGTGTGTGTGTGTGTGTGCCTGTCTCACCCTTGGTCTCAAAGATGGTGCGCAGGAACTGTCCCTCGGGGGAGAACACTTGTATCCTGGAGTCGGCCACCACCACCTCGTTGTCCGGCCCCGTGCACAGGGCGGCCACGGAGCCCAGCTGGCCCGGCTTGGCTCCCCGCGCCCCCCACTGCCGCACCAGCTTGCCCCCCGCCAGGAAGACAAAGATGGCATTTGCGGCGTTGTCGGCCACCAGGATCTCGCCCAGGGTGTTCACGGCCAGTGCCGTGGGCTCCTGCAGGCGCTCATGGCCGAACTGTGAGAGGAGCTGCCCGGAGGAGGTCACCTCGGTCACCGTGCGCTTCCGCCAGTTGACGAAGACCAGGGAGCCGTGGGGGGTGCGCGTGATGCCCGTCACGCTGCGCCCCTCCAGCGCGTCCCCCACGATGTGCTGCACCTCGCGCAGCTGCGGGCTGAGCACCTTGATGCGCGAGTTGCCGGTGTCCGCCACGTAGAGGTAGCCCTCCTCGTCCAGGCACACGCCCACCGGCTGCAGGAACTGGTCCCGCCCGGAGCCCCGGCACCCGTACACAGTCTCCGGGTTGTGTTCGTCCAGCACCTCCACGACCAGGGGACTCTCCTTCACCGGCCGGCCAAAGAGGCGCACCGCCACGCTGTGGTTGCCGCCGTGCTCCGGCGTGAACAACACGGAGTACGTGCCGTCCCCGTTGTCCTCCACCTGGCACTCGACCGGCTCCCCGGACTCCGGGGTGACTGTGGCCTCCATGGGGTCCCCCCCGGCCTGCTGGTTCTGGCCCTCGTAGTCCATGGCGGTGACCAGCACCTCGCTGCGCAGGTGTGTGGTGGCCTTCTTGGCCTTCATGAAGCACAGGCTGGGGAAGGTCTTGCTGGTGGCCACGCGGCCGTAGTCCTCCACCGTGGCCCTCACCTGCTCGAACGCCTCGCCGCACCCGCTCTCAAACTTGAGGAAGGCATTCTCCTTGGGCTCCACCAGCGTGGCCAGGGAGTCAATCTTGGTGTTGAGGTGGGAGATCTTCTTGGTGATGTTGCGCACCTCCACCTGGTACTGCAGCCCCTCACACTCCTGCTGCACCTTGCGACGCTCACCCTCTATCAGGTCCAGCTGCTCCTGCACACCACAACAACAACAACACAGGGTCAGTCCCTCCCCTGGCCAGGCCCCAACACCCTGCCCCTACCCTGTCCACCTCCTTATTGTAACCTATCACTAGCATCACCACAGCCCTCACCACCTCACCACCACCACACAACCCTTAACCTACCCTCACCATCATCACCACATCCCTCTTTACCTCACCACCACCATCACCACCCTTAACCTACCCTCACCACCATCACCACTACACATCACCATAACCACACCACCTTCACTTCTACACATCCACCTTAACCTCACCACCACATACTATTACCATATCACACCTACTACCTACCCTACCCACTACAATATCACCACCACCACCACCACCACCACACACCTGCAACACTTTCTTCTTCTCGTCGCGCATCTTCTTCACGCTGGCCGCCACAGCTTCGCGCCGCTGCTCGATCACGTCCACGATGGCTTGGAAGGCGCGGTTCACGTCCTCGAAGGTGGCGTCGGCGGCGTGGTCCAGCTGGTGTATCTCCGTACGCACCGCATCGCTCGCCTCATTCAGCTGTGGGGTGACCGAGGTAGTGGGGGAATTAATGACTTTGTTCGGGTACTATAGTAATTATGGTTTGTGCGAGTCTTCAATTTTTTGTTTACCGTATTTTGTGGTTTATAAGACGCTGCATCTTGGAAGACGCACCCTGATTTTTTAAAGAAATTTCTAATATAAGAGAAAAATAAACAGACCACCAAAACTGTTGTCCGATACACAGGGAGAAGAAGATGAAGAAGAAGATATTAACTCACCTTAGAGTAGCATTCGTTGGCCTTGTAACAGAGAATCTCCGACATGCGTTTGATGGCGATGGAGAGCGGGACGACGGTGTGCTGGTAGCTGGCGGGGCTGCCTTGGTGGGAGCCGTTGCTACACTGCGTACAGAACACCAGGTCACAGGACTCGCAGAACAGCAGCTCCTGGGGAAGGGGTGACGGAGGGGGGAGTGAGAGAGCTTTGGTGAGAGAACTGTACACCTGAAACATGGCTACCTAGAGAGCTTTGGTGAGAGAACTGTACACCTGAAACATGGCTACCTAGAGAGCTTTGGTGAGAGAACTGTACACCTGAAACATGGCTACCTAGAGAGCTTTGGTGAGAGAACTGTACACCTGAAACATGGCTACCTAGAGAGCTTTGGTGAGAGAACTGTACACCTGAAACATGGCTACCTAGAGAGCTTTGGTGAGAGAACTGTACACCTGAAACATGGCTACCTAGAGAGCTTTGGTGAGAGAACTGTACACCTGAAACATGGCTACCTAGAGAGCTTTGGTGAGAGAACTGTACACCTGAAACATGGCTACCTACACGTGATAGATATTTTTTAAAGGTAGAGAGAGAGAAAAAAAAAGGAGAGAGAAAGAGAAGGAAAGGAGAAAAAAAAGAGATAGAGAAAAAAGATAAGGAAGGGAGAGAAAGAGATAGTGAGAGAAGGAAAGGAGAGAAAGAATAGAGAAAAAAAGAGATAGAAAGATAGAAAGAGAAAAAGAAGAGAAAGAGATAGTGAGAGAGAAGGAAAGGAGAGAAAGAATAGAGAGAAAAAGAGATAGAAAGAGAGAGAAAGAGAGAGAAAAAAAGGTGGTGGTAAATTTTAAACATTCATAAGAATAAAAAAAAAAAAAAAAAAAAGAGGTCAAACTAGCTTACAAAAAGATTCTGAGGAAAGAAAAATCAATAGAAATGAATGAATAGAATAGAGATTGAAATAAACGAAGAAAGAAAAGAAGAAATGTAACCATAGTAAGCAGGCAAAGGTAAATACAGTAAAACCTCTCATATTCGGACTAATTGGGCCAAGGAGTGGTCCGAGTAATGCAAGGATCCGAATAATGGGGGGATTATATATAGGGGGATAAGTGTAAAAAAAAAAAAAAAAAAATAATAATAATTGTAGGTGTATATATTATAGCTAGGAAATTTCGACCCCTAAAAAAAAAAAAAAAAAAAAAAATAAATAAAAAAAAAATAAAAAAAATATTATAGCTAGGAAATTTAGACCCGTAAAAAAAAAAAAAAAAAAAAAAAAAATTAGGTGTATGTATATATTATAGCTAGGAAATTTCGACCCCTAAATAAAAAGAAAAAAAAAGAAGAAAAAAAAAAAAAAAGGTCCGAATAATGTCAAAGTCCGAATAATGAGTGTCCGAATAAGAGAGGTTTTACTGTACTAATAAAACAAAAACATTACCCAAAAGACACACCCATCCTCACTCACCTGATTAGCATGCGTAGAACACTTGGGTATCACCTCGCGCCTTTGCCGAGACATCAGATCCAGCAGCTGATTCACTAGGAAGGACGGGGGGAGCGCCGCCACGCCCCCCGACGGGATACGGATGGACTCCCGGCATATGGGGCAGCGGAAGGTTCCATCCTCACGCGCATGGGAGGCCACGATGCGGGTGAGGCAGTGGAGGCAGACAGTGTGGGAGCAGTGAAGCAGCTTGGGCGTGTGTTCCCCCCCGTCATAGGTGCCTGCCCAGGAGGAGACTATAGTGGCGGGTGTTGCAGTGTTGCGGTGTAGGGTGGTGGGAGGGGCGGTTAGGGTTGCCTCCGCCGCCTCCGCCACACTGCCGCCTCATGGTAAAGCGACGCAGCCTAAACCTCGCTCAAGACTAGGGTGATGAAAAATGGCGTGTGGTGTTTTTCTCCTATGGGGTGTGTCTTTGTCTCTGGTTTATGCGTATTCTTCGAGATGTTGTAATTTTGTTTGTTATTGAATGCCATTGGGTTATGTGACGCAGCCTAAACCTCGCTCAAGACTAGGGTGATGGCGTGTGGTGTGTTCCTATGTGGTGTGTCAGACAGGGCCAGAGCAACGCTCGTATGGCCCCGTCTCCATGTCAACAACATTTATTTTTCTCATTCATCTTTTAGTGTTGGCCGAAGCCATCACCACGGGAGGCGGGTCACAAATCCCCGGCTAACACCCGGTACCCATTCACTGTTGGGTGGACAGGGGCTCGGGTTTTAAGAAGACCGCCCGTCTGTCTTCGCTCCGCCCGGGGATCGAACCCGGGACTTCTCGATTGTGAGCCCAGCGTGCTAACCCTTACATTACGGAGTTCGTATTACCTTGTATTTACCTAGTTGTATTTACCTATGTTTTCTGTATTTACCTATTGTTTTCTGGTACCATTATTACCTAGTTGTATTTACCTAGTTGTATTTACCTAGTTTATTATAGTTGTATTTTATATTTCCTAGTTGTATTTACTGTGTATTTACCTAGTGTTTTACAGTGATTTACCTAGTTGTATTTACCTAGTTGTATTTACCTAGTTGTATTTACCTAGTTGTATTTACCTAGTTGTATTTACCTAGTTGTATTTACCTAGTTGTATTTACCTAGTTGTATTTACCTAGTTGTATTTACCTAGTTGTATTTACCTAGTTGTATTACTATTGTATTTACCTAGTTGTATTTCCTAGTTGTATTTACCTAGTTGTATTTACCTAGGTTTCCATTGTATTTACCTAGTTGTATTTACTATTGTATTACCTAGTTGTATTTACCTAGTTGTATTTACCTAGTGATACCTAGTTGTTTTACTAGTTATACCTAGTTGATCCTAAACATACAGGAAAAGAGTTATGCTCGTTCTGTCCCGTCTCCAAATCTACTATTATCCAGCTTGCCTTTGAAGTCCTGAATACTTCTTGCATTAATCACTTTTGCATCAAGGTTATTCCAGTGTGTGTGTGTGTGTGTGTGTGTGTGTGTGTGTGTGTGTGTGTGTGTGTGTGTGTGTGTGTGCGTGTGCCCCCCCTTCCCCCCTAGGCAGCAAACCATCCCCGTGGTGGTCCCCTGGGGTATCAAAGAGTCCTGTACAGTCATTACAGTGTCTTCAGAGGGAGGTTTGGCTGGCCGCGGATGCCTCGCTAACACACACGTCCTCCCCGCCCCATCCTCCCCCTCAACAGCATTTCTTTTCTGAGGCGCCAAAAAAAAAAAAAAAATAACACCACCTAACAACTCTCTCTTAACACACACACACACACACACACACGCCCCTTCCCTCAGAGCCACATTAGCGAGACCTTGGCCACACACACACACACACACACACCCAGCAAGAGCCACACACACTCTAAGGGAAAGTTTCGAGGACAGTCATAGCAGGCAGGTTTGTTTACATAGGATGAGGTTGTGATAGAGAACAGACATGTGAGTATAGCGACACACACCATCAAGAACATGGATCAACATCGGGTGTTGATCAATGTTGTTAACCCCTTCACGCCCAGATCTTTCCTCGGCTATAATAAATGGTCTGTTGTCAGCCATAAAAGTACAAAAAGTCACTGAATATACCAAATTAGTTAGTGGACAAGGATACTAAACAGGTCATAGCTATAAAATATTGCTTATATTCGCTAAGAATTGTATAATGGTTCCCTAATTACAATGGAAATTACGTTCTGGGCCTCAAGGGGTTAACTGTGGGTGGGCTATATTGAAGGGTCTTTTATTATTATATCGATTTCTTTTTTTCTTCAGTTATTGATGTCAGTATTGTTGATGTCAGTATTATTGATGTCAGTATTATTGATGTCAGTATGATTGATGTCAGTATTATTGATGTCAGTATTGTTGATGTCAGTATTGTTGATGTCAGTATTGTTGATGTCAGTATTGTTGATGTCAGTATTATTGATGTCAGTATTATTGATGTCAGTATGATTGATGTCAGTATTATTGATCCTGTGTGGGCCGCTTAACACTAAGGGAAAAATGACCTAAAATACATGATCTAAGCTTAACTAACATTTCCTTTATGCAAGACGTGTTAACTCGGAATGTCCAACGGGAACTCACCTTGACAAGTTGAGGATTGTTGTAGAGTAAGTAATATAGGTAGTTGTTAAATAATAATTTTTGCTTCACCCCTCAGCCAATTCATTTGGATATGGTTTCCTCACTTTGTTGTTGCAGGTAGTCACCGGGAGTGCCACGGCGAAGGTGACAGCGATGCAGACTGTCCCTCTCGTATGCGTCTCTCAAGGACACTCGGAGTGGCACTGGTCGTGGAGGAGTTGTCTGATAACCCTTTATTAAGTATGTGATTGGGTGTATTATAAGGTAATATCTGGGCATTGAATTTCATGACATGATTGAACCTGGTGAAAGTTATCGTTTCGGTTTCTTCGGGCAGTGAGCTTGGGCGGACCTACGGCTGAGCCTGACTGCCCCACGTTGTGATGCGGCGATACCTGTTGGTTGAGTGGAGTGCAGACTGACCAATTGCACCGGCATATTAGCTACCACACATAACGCAAGGCTCACAATGTAACTATGGAGATAGGTATAGTGCCTAATACCCTGAGTAGGAAACTTTAGTAACGGTTAAAAAGACCGAGGATGGAAGTTAGTTTTGGGGTATTTTTTATTTCTTTTGATTTAACCATAGGAGCTGTGAAAGTGATACAGTCGTGAGATTATAAAGACACCTTGTTAACGAGTCCTTCATTAAGTCCCATTAAATACCTCATAAATCTCTAGATCTTTATCTTTCCCTTATGTGGGTGGTGGCAGTGCCAATGCCAGTTTGTGCAGGCCTTCAAATACATCGAGCCAAACGTGGACGATGCAGAAGAAATAGAGGACATGAAATTGAACTACCTGTATGTTTGCAGGTACTGGTTGGTGTTAATGGATGTGTAGTGTAGTGGTGATGGTAGTGTTAGGTGGTTGCGTGGTTGGTAGTAGTGGTGGTGGTAGTGGTGGTGGTGGTTGGGTGTATATACTACATACTTATAAACTAGGAGAAGGCAGTAGTGAAAGCTTGATCGTGCTTGTAGTTGCCCGGTATTAGTTGTTTTCTTTTTTCCTAATACAAAATAAAAAGAGAAAAAAGTTGTGTGTGTGTGTTGCGGTGTAGGTTGCTGTGTGTGTAAGTGTTGTGATAAGAGGTAAAGAGAAAGTGGTGGTGGTGGTGTGTATGGAGGTGGTGGTAGTGTGAGAATAGGCTAGGTGGTGAAAAGAGGTTAGAAATAAGGCTAGGTGGTGGATGAAAGAGGTTAGATAAGGCTATGGTGGATGAAGAAGGTTCGAAATAATGGCTAGGTGGATGAAAAAAGGTAGAAATAAGGCTAGGTGGATGAAAAAAGGATAGAAATAAGGCTAGGTGGATGAAAAAGATAGAAAAAGGCTAGGTGGATGACAAAAGGTTAGAAATAAGGCTAGGTGGATGAAAAAAGGCTAGAAAATAAGGCTAGTTGGATAAAAAGGTTAGAAATAAGGTAGTGGTGGTGTGGGTACTTAGGGGCAGGGGGTGGGTACTTACACAGGCAGGTGCCACAGGTGAGGAAGGACTCGTTGAAGTCCTCATAGTTGATGGAGACAGTCTCCACCAACGTCGACGACATCACTTCTTCTCGACCCACGCCTCGACTACGGGTACCAGGCAGGGACGAAGGACGAGGGACGAGGGAAGAGGGATATATTAGTGCCTTGTCTTTGGCATATATGTGATAATCTATACTTCTCTGGGTACATCAGGGGGAAGAAGAGGAGGAGGAATACATTAGTGCAGGGACGAAGGACGAAGGACGAAGGATATATTAGTGCCTTGTTCTTAGCACAGTAAACCCTCGATAAACCGAACCTCGTTAAACCGAATTTTGGATAAACCGAACGCCGTGTCGCCTTCGAACAAGCTTCTGATATACCGCACCATAGTTCGGCATATGCGGCGATTGGTGGGCCCACCGAACATGTTGGCCATGGTTGTCGAACTTACAAAATACCTTGTACTAAATTATATATTACTCTACAGCACTGTACACATGATTAACTTTGTCTGAACACGTATGGCCGAACGACGCCCCTCGTGTATTGGAGGAGGAGGAGGAGGAGGAGAAAGAAGAAGAAGAAGAAGAAGAAGAAGAAGAAGAAGAAGAAGAGGAGGAGGAGGAGGAGAGGAGGGAGGAGGAGGAGGAGGGTGGAGGGAGGAGGGTGGAGGGAGGAGGGAGGAGGAGGAGGAGGAGGAGGGAGGAGGAAGGAGAAGGAGGAGGAGGAAGAGGAAGAGGAAGAGGAAGAGGAAGAGGAAGGAGGAAGGAGGAAGGAGAAGGAGAAGGAGAAGGTTAAAGAGAAGGAGAAGCAGAAGGAGGAGGAGGAGGAGAAAGAGAAGGAGAAAGAGAAGGAGAAGGAGAAGGAGAAGGAGAAAGAGAAAGAGAAAGAGAAGGAGAAGGAGAAGGAGAAGGAGGAGGAGAAGGAGAAAGAGAAAGAGAAAGAGAAAGAGAAGGAGGAGGAGAAAGAGGAGGACGAGGAGGAGGAGGAGGAAGGATACAGACAACAATAACATACATAATAAAGAAGCAAACTCTGTTCTGTTGATGTGGACGGACAGGTTGTGAGGCAGACAACCGAACATCCTATACACCCAACTATTGGATATTGCGATCCCCCCTTCCCCCCTATTGGTTCAGTTTATCCAGGGTTTACTGTATATATGTGACACCTGGCCTTCTCTGGGGTAAATATATGTGACACCTGGCCTTCTCTGGGGTAAATATATGTGACACCTGGCCTTCTCTGGGGTAAATATATGTGACACCTGGCCTTCTCTGGGGTAAATATATGTGACATCTGGCCTTCTCTGGGGTAAATATATGTGACATCTGGCCTTCTCTGGGGTAAATATATGTGACATCTGGCCTTCTCTGGGGTAAATATATGTGACATCTGGCCTTCTCTGGGGTAAATATATGTGACACCTGGCCTTCTCTGGGGTAAATATATGTGACATCTGGCCTTCTCTGGGTAAATATATGTGACACCTGGCCTTCTCTGGGGTAAATATATGTGACATCTGGCCTTCTCTGGGGTAAATATATGTGACATCTGGCCTTCTCTGGGGTAAATATATGTGACACCTGGCCTTCTCTGGGGTAAGTATATGTGACATCTGGCCTTCTCTGGGGTAAATATATGTGACATCTGGCCTTCTCTGGGGTAAATATATGTGACATCTGGCCTTCTCTGGGGTAAATATATGTGACATCTGGCCTTCTCTGGGGTAAATATATGTGACATCTGGCCTTCTCTGGGGTAAATATATGTGACATCTGGCCTTCTCTGGGGTAAATATATGTGACATCTGGCCTTCTCTGGGGTAAATATATGTGACATCTGGCCTTCTCTGGGGTAAATATATGTGACATCTGGCCTTCTCTGGGGTAAATATATGTGACACCTGGCCTTCTCTGGGGTAAATATATGTGACATCTGGCCTTCTCTGGGGTAAATATATGTGACATCTGGCCTTCTCTGGGGTAAATATATGTGACATCTGGCCTTCTCTGGGGTAAATATATGTGACATCTGGCCTTCTCTGGGGTAAATATATGTGACACCTGGCCTTCTCTGGGGTAAATATATGTGACATCTGGCCTTCTCTGGGGTAAATATATGTGACATCTGGCCTTCTCTGGGGTAAATATATGTGACACCTGGCCTTCTCTGGGGTAAATATATGTGACATCTGGCCTTCTCTGGGGTAAATATATGTGACACCT
The DNA here is from genome assembly GCA_016584305.1 of Chionoecetes opilio. Taxonomy (NCBI): domain Eukaryota; kingdom Metazoa; phylum Arthropoda; class Malacostraca; order Decapoda; family Majidae; genus Chionoecetes; species Chionoecetes opilio. The sequence continues at coordinate 44,763 of JACEEZ010012423.1, read as the reverse complement.
GGCCTTCTCTGGGGTAAATATATGTGACATCTGGCCTTCTCTGGGGTAAATATATGTGACACCTGGCCTTCTCTGGGGTAAGTATATGTGACATCTGGCCTTCTCTGGGGTAAATATATGTGACATCTGGCCTTCTCTGGGGTAATATATGTGACATCTGGCCTTCTCTGGGGTAAATATATGTGACACCTGGCCTTCTCTGGGGTAAATATATGTGACATCTGGCCTTCTCTGGGGTAAATATATGTGACATCTGGCCTTCTCTGGGGTAAATATATGTGACATCTGGCCTTCTCTGGGGTAAATATATGTGACACCTGGCCTTCTCTGGGGTAAATATATGTGACATCTGGCCTTCTCTGGGGTAAATATATGTGACATCTGGCCTTCTCTGGGGTAAATATATGTGACATCTGGCCTTCTCTGGGGTAAGTATATGTGACATCTGGCCTTCTCTGGGGTAAATATATGTGACATCTGGCCTTCTCTGGGGTAAGTATATGTGACATCTGGCCTTCTCTGGGGTAAATATATGTGACATCTGGCCTTCTCTGGGGTAAGTATATGTGACATCTGGCCTTCTCTGGGGTAAATATATGTGACATCTGGCCTTCTCTGGGGTAAGTATATGTGACATCTGGCCTTCTCTGGGGTAAATATATGTGACATCTGGCCTTCTCTGGGGTAAATATATGTGACATCTGGCCTTCTCTGGGGTAAATATATGTGACATCTGGCCTTCTCTGGGGTAAATATATGTGACATCTGGGATAAATATATGTGACACCTGGCCTTCTCTGGGGTAAATATATGTGACATCTGGCCTTCTCTGGGGTAAATATATGTGACATCTGGCCTTCTCTGGGGTAAATATGTGACATCTGGCCTTCTCTGGGGTAAATATATGTGACATCTGGCCTTCTCTGGGGTAAATATGTGACATCTGGCCTTCTCTGGGGTAAATATATGTGACATCTGGCCTTCTCTGGGGTAAATAGAGACAGTAAGGGTATGGAAATTTAGAGACAGACGAGAGATGACACAGAGATATAAGTGATAATAAGTGGATTATAAGGAGAGGAGGAGGAAGATGATGGTTATATTAGTACTTTTGTCTCTCAGTATATATGCAACACGAACACACACACACATGCACTAATATTCTAACAAGCAAAAAGCATGGAATGGCAACTCACTTGGTAAGATGCAATAGCTGAAGCACAGACAGAGAAGAGAAGAGGAGAGAGAGAGAGAGAGAGAGAGAGAGAGAGAGAGAGAGAGAGAGAGAGAGAGAGAGAGAGAGAGAGAGAGAGAGAGGAGAGAGAGAGATATTAGTCAGTCTAACAAGTAAAGCTCACAGCCATAAAAAAACGGCACTACAGAGAGAGAGAGAGAGAGAGAGAGAGATAGAGTAAGGAAAGTAAGAGAGTAACGAGCCAGAGAGAGAGAAGAGAGAGGAAAAGAGAGAGAGAGAGAGAGAGAGAGATATTCACACGGCCACACACACCCAAATCCCAAAAAGCAAAGAATATCCAATAAATGCAATGTTTTGATCAATATTTAGGAGGAGGAGGAGGAGGAGGAGGAGGAGGAGGAGGAGGGAGGAGGAGGAGGAGGAGGAGGAGGAGGAGGAGAAGAGGAGGAGGAGGAGGAAGGAGGAGGAGGAGGAGGAGGAGGAGGAGGAGGAGGAAGGAGGAAGGAGGAGGAGGAGGAAGGAGGAGGAGGAAGGATACAGACAACAATAACATACATAATAAAGAAGCAGGAGGAAAGGAGGAAGAACAGGAGGAGGAGGAGGAGGAGGAGGAGGAGGAGGAGGAGGAGGAGGAGGAGGAGGAGGAGGAGGAGGAGGAGGAGGAGGAGGAGGAGGAGGAGGAGGAGGGGGAGAGGAGGAGTAGGAGGAAGAACAGGGGGAGCGGAGGAAGAGGAGGAGGAGGAGGAGGAGGACAGAAAAAGACATATACAAAAATAAAAAACAGGATGCCAAAAAAAAAAAAATTCAAATAACAACAACAATAACAATAATAATAAATAATAATAATAACACTAGAACACACGGGGCAACACTCACTGCAGCTGAAACGAGGGCCGGCAACACCACATCACTCCTGCAACACAAGAAACACTCATAAGCACATCAGGAAATAAGGAATCGATAAGGAAATGAAGGAATACGTCTATAAATATTTGTAATGAATAAATAATACAAAAATAATGAAGAATATACAAATATATAAGTAAATAGATGAATAGAGAAGTGGATAAATAAAGCCTATTGAACACTAAAATAAGGAATCATAAGGAAATAAGGAGGAGGAGGAGGAAGAGGAGGAGGAGGGAGGAGGAAGAGGAGGAGGAGGGAGGAGGAACAATGAGGAGGGAGGAGGAACAATGAGGAGGAGGAGGAACAATGAGGAGGAGGAGGAACAATGAGGAGGAGGAGGAGGAGGAACGAGGAGGAGGAGGAGGAACTAGGAGGAGGAGGAGGAGGAGGGAGGAGGGAGGAGGAGGGAGGAGGAAGAGGAGGAGGGAGGAGGAAGAGGAGGAACTAGGAGGAGGAGGAGAAGGAGGAACGAGGAGAAGGAACAAGGAGGAGGAGGAGGAGGAGGAGGAGGAGGAGGAGGAGGAGGAGGAGGAGGAGAGGAGGAGGAGGAGGAGGAGGAGGAGGAGGAGGAGGAGGAGGAGAGGAGGAGGAGGAGGAGGAGGGGCAAAGGTACCAGTAATATGTATCTGTAATAAATGCTTGACTATGATGATGATTAATGATGATAACAATGATGATAAGGAAGAGTACCAGTAACATAAATCTTTGTCATCAATAAATAAGAACACAATAATGAAGAATACACACATACAGTAAAACCTCTCGTAACTTTTTTTTTTTTAGGGGTCGAAATTTCTTAGCTATATGTACACCTAATTTTTTTTTTTTTTTTTGTTTTTTTTTTTTTTTTTTTAGGGGTCGAAATTTCTTAGCTATATGTACACCTAGATATTTTTTTTTTTTTTTTTTTTTTTTAGGGGTCGAATTTCTAGCTATATACACCGGTTTTTTTTTTTTTTTTTTTTTTTTTTTTTTTTTTAACATATCCCCCCCATATATATTCACCCCATGATTCGGATCCTTGCATTACTCGGACCACTCCTTGGCCCAATTAGTCCGGATATGAGAGGTTTTACTGTATATATAATCAAATAGATGACTAGATAGGTGGATACATAAAGCCTATTTGAGCCTCCCTATATGAGTAAGGAAGATATGAAAATGTAAAATATGTGTAGGCTCAGTAAAACAAATCCCGGATACTATTGAGTTCATGCTTGGCAGTGTTTTGCCCCAAGGTCAGTGCTTACATTGATGTGTAGTGTTTTGGTGGGGGAATTTTATGCATTTTTAATATCTTCCGCAACTCCCTCATGTGTGAACTGCATGGCTATATTACACATCTAAAAACCTGTGACTAAATATCTGTGTGTGTGGTGCGTGCGTGCTCACCTTATTGCCTCATGACGCAGCGAGGAGCCGGGCACAGCCTCCCGCACACTCTGGGGGCAGGCAGGGAGGGACGGGGGAGGGGTGAGAGGGACACCACCTGAACACTTACTACCTAACACTGTCCCATGAAGACAGGTCATGCGAGGGACACAACCTGACCTATGCTGCACACTGGCCATCACTCATACACACCTCCATTACTAACCCTTCATATAAAACGCGGATAATTCATATTTTTGTTTCATTGAAAAATATATAAAATGATGAATGAATAATAAGGAATTTTTTTTTTTACTGTTGTAAAACTGCAGCTGAATAAAATACTCCCTATTGACCAATACTTTCCTGACCTAAATGGGGGGCAGTGCCCCCGCTAGGTCACTAACCTAACCTGGACATTCCTTACGTAACCTAACCTAACTTGGCGGGAGGTGGGAGGGCATAGCCCCTCCAGACCCCATAAGTTATAATTAATTTCCGACGGCTGGTGTACTAGTGGTGTAGGGGTTAGAAACACTGCCAATGGGCAGATCTACAAGTTGAGGACAATTATAACTTCGTGAACTGCATGGCAATAACTTCGTGCACTGCATTGCAATACACTGCAGTAGAACCTGAATGGCTCAAAGATTCAACATTTTCAGACTGGCTGCATTGTTAGGGTTAGGCCCACACACGACCACTGCCCCACCACCACTAACAACCACAACACCAACACCACCACCTTCTGGCCTGCGTCACAGCTGCCTCCCCGCACCCTGCACGCCACCCAGGCAGGCACAGGCACAGGCACAGGCACAGGCAGAGGAGCAGCGCCAATAACAGTAAAGAGCGGTGAAGCACAGAGGCCTTGAGAACAAACCAATTGACTGTCTGTCCTTCCTTGCTTCACACACACACACACACACACGCGCACACATTCCTTTACTCAACTAATAAATATAAAAAACAGCTCATTTTATCCCTCAGATAATCCATAGTAACAACACTGCTTGAAGCTAAAACTAACACTATAGCTTTGGTATGCTAAACGAGTGACCAAAAACATGATCATAATATTAACGTACACATAAAAACATTGAAATATCTTACATTACGTGATTCAGGTGAGATATAGACACACAGGTGTTGTATAGAGTAATTAAGAGTCATTAACCACCAGGTAGTCATTAAGATGGCATTAATAAACAAATAAATCAAAATAACCATAATTTGTTTACATTCTCTGGTTCCTTTTCAAGACAACTGCGTCAGCCTTCACTCATCTCCTCCTATCTCAGTCCACAACCTTAACTAACACGACTCGTAGTGATATATACCTGTGTTGATGCTTTGTTATTACTCCAGGTGTTGTAGTGGTGTGGTATGCGGTGTGTGAGGGGTGGTATGGCGTGGTGTGTGGTGGTGTGTGGTGGGATCAGCTGTGTTGTGGTGTCGTCTGCCTCCCTTGTCTCCCCTTCGCCCTTCCGCCTCCTTCTACAGCTGCTGCCTCGCTAATGAAAAGATAATAATTACAAATACATGTTTTTATTGCTTTCTTCATATCTATTCGGTTGTTATTTTGTTTGTATTGATTTATAATGTCCTTTTTTGTGATGTTTTGTTTGTTTTTTGTTGTATGTGTGTATTTAGAATTTTTTTGTTTTTGTTATTTTGGATCATGGAGGTATAATATAAGGAAATGGTTTTTTTTTTATTACTTCCTTCATATCTATTTGGTTGTTATTTTGCTTGTATAGTCTTGTTGTTGATTTATAGTGTTATTTTTTGTGAAGTTTTGTTTGTTTATTTGTTGTGTGTGTGTTTTTAGAAATGTTATTGTTATTTGCTTGGATCATAGAGGTATAATATAAGGAAACACATCTTTTTGATCTTCCTTATATTCATAGCCCCACTGTGTTTATATGTCTTTGTGTACGTTTAATGTGTATTTCTGAATAAATCTAATCTTATATTTACCCACCGTAATGTTTTTGTGATTATTTGGCGGTAAAAAATGAATTCTTCAAGGCCGAGAAATTACGATATTTTTTGTTATGCGACTTAAAGAAACCTATTTATCTTGAGAATAGTCATAATATCTAGACATAAATCATACCTAAACAAATCTTATATTACTGTTAAAAGAGTATTCATTATAATCTGCGCCGAACCCGAAGCTGACATCACCACAATCAAAACAAACATTTCTCCATCAATGGCAGATCGCGCGGCAAATACTCTTTAGCACCTTCGGGGCACTAGAGGCTATGGCACCACAGCCTGCACGGCCCCATCAAACCCCCAACAACAACAACAAATACTCTTTAGGTTCCTACAAGACTCCCTTCACTAGTATTACCACAGTGACTCGGTGTGTTGAGAAGGCCATGCTATATACACCACTAAAGGTAAGAACCAGACACTTTAATATGTTCATTACCTAACTCAAGTAAGTAAAAGTAACGCACCTGTGTAGAACGCCGTAGCTAGAGATACGGCAGCCATACCCCATAGACGACGCGACTAGAAATACGACTGCCGAGTTTCCAGGCAGACTGCCGCATTAGCAGTGCTGTATGACCTTTTTGCCCCTTTCTTTGTGACCAGTTATGTGGGTCAATTTATAGTTTCACCCAACCAACGATTTTCTGATGCGCCTAATGTTTTTCTGGTGTGATTTTATGTGTTTTGAATGAATCTGCGGTTATAATGGACGAGAGTTTCGCGGTCGTTTTCAGAGACACCGACTATTTTTTCTTGGCCTACAATAGGTGCTTGTTCTAATGGAGTTTTATTTTGCGCAAACTCATATAGAAAAAAAAAGAAAAAGTATACTTTGTGGTTAAGGTTAGGTTAGGTTTCATTAAAACCTACAAGGTTAGGTTAAGTTTCAATTTTTTTTTTTTTTTTTTTGGTTTGCGCAAAATAAAACTATCTCCATTAGAACAAGCACCTATTGTAGGCCAAGAAAAAATAGTCCGTGTCTCTGAAAACGACCGCGAAACTCTCGTCCATTATTACCGAATCTGCTAACCGTTTCTGTCGCAATTTTTTTTTTTTTTTTTTTTTTTTGCAAAAATAATTAACCTAAACCTAACCTAACCTTTACCTATACCTAACCTAACCCATACCTGACCTGACCTAACCTAACCTTTACCTAACTAAAAAAAAAAAAAAAAAAAAAAAAAAAAATTGCGACAAACGGTTAGCAGATTCATTCAAAACACATGCAAACACACCAGCAAAACATAAGGTGCATCAGAAAATCGTTGGTTGGGTGAAACTATAAATGATCCGTTACAGTATGTGGGTTTTTCTATTGGTCTTATAACAATGCTGTGTTGGCCTTATTGGTGGCCATTCCAGCCCCTTACCATCAATAACATTATAGTCGCCACTGTGCTAATGTCACCAGGAGCCATAGGTATGCTACACATTTTAGCATCACTACATTAGGGTTGCCATATCTGAACAGCCAAAATTCCGGACGCCTCCACCGAAACCCATGACCCCGCCCAACACACACTTTGGGCCTTGACGTCTTGTAATCGGTACGTATTAGTTCAGTAGCGGGCTTATATATATATATATATATATATATATATGATATATATATATATATATATATATAATATATAATATATATATTATTATATATTAATTAATTTATGCTGTCGTTGACCTATCTTCCAAAGGAAGGCACAGGTGAGGCGGATGACAGCGTGTTGCCGGGAGGGGTGGACGCCAGCCGCCGCCAGCAGGGTGGGCAGGTCACAGGTGGCGACGTTCAGGGCAAGGAGTTGAGAGTTTAGCACTACACGGTGGGAGTGGAAGCGCAGACACTGCAGCAGAAAGTGTTCAATAGTCTCAGAGACGTTCCTGCACCAGGGGCAGTGGGGGTCAGGGGACTGACGGAGGCAGTGCAGGTGAACCGTGAGTGTCTTGTGCCCAAATGTAAACAATACGACCAGCTGAACATGCTGCCACCTGGTGGGAGGCGCGGACACTGACCAGGGGTGACAGGAGACGCTCGGACCGCCGGACAACTTTGTCGATTTACGGACTGGACCAGGCATTTGTCCGGGACTCTTGACATATCCCCGGACCTCGGATTTTGTCCGGCAAATCCGATATCCGGGAAATGGAGGTCCGGGAAAACGAGGGTTGTGTGTATATATATAATGTAACATGTGCCAGGAGCCTGACTGGTGTGTGTACTCAAGTGAATGAGGAAGAGGAGATAGAGAGAAGAGTGGAAGGTGCCCCCCTGGTGGGCCCCTCACATTGCACGTGGGCGGGTGGCGTTGTTGCGTGGCGTGCGGCGGGAGAGTCGGTCGAGGCTTTGCTCTGCTAGCGAGTAGACGCGCCGCCTCGCTCCGTAGCCTCTCTTGTTGTCCACCTTTGTTGAGTTGCTACGATTGTGGTTATTGAGTCCTTGTTTAGGGAGTTTGCCCTGCATTCACTCGAGTCAGTGAATAGCTAGAGTTGTTGAGTTGTCTGACGTTGTAGTATTTCTTGAGTAGTATTGTATACACGTTGGTTCCACCAGACGGCGAGGCTTTAGGCTTACCACAGGTTCGTAGTTTGTCGTGTCCCGGGTTAGGTGTAGTAGAGACGGACGGAAGGCGGGAAACGAATGGTTACCGTATTTTGGAGTTCTGGCTGGCACAGGAGACACTGACACACACACACACACATCGCCTGTACACTAATTCACCTCTTTTCTGCCAGGCTCATAACACCATTGCCAGTTTCCCGTCCTTCTGGCCAGTGGGATGGAAAGGCGGGAGGTGCGTGCACTCCAGTACTTAACGTAACAGGAAGTAACTTTCCATCACCACTGTTGAACAGCCCAGGGATTCAACCGCGGTAGGGTTTTGAGAAGGTGTTACGTAGCATATTTCTTCAAGTATCACTAGAGAGGAGGTGAGAGCAGAGGGTGCTCTCACTCTTGTATGTCTGTGTGATGCAGCCGGGCCTGTCAGTAGCCTAGGCTGTAATCAGTAGTATTCTTTTGTATTTGAGCAGGAGAGAAGAAGGGAGGGTTACGGCCCCTCTCTCTCTCTGGGTAGAAGCTGGAGGGCTTCTATCGGTTCATGGCTTGGTGAACAGTCTGTTGCGTTGAGGCCCCATCCCGTTGAGGTCATCTAAATTTGAGACATGTCCGGGAAAATCCGGACGTATGGCAAACCTACACTAAATATTTGTATGTGCCACTGAAGAGGCATACACAGTAGTTTATATTATGTATTTGCTTTAGTGGCACATACAAAGCTGTAGTGATGCTAAAACTCGTAATATATGGTGCCTGGTGACATTAGTGTTATTGAGGGTATAGTTTTAGAGTAGAGATGATGGTAATGGTGATCATGGTGATGGAGTGCCTCATGCCGCCTTGTGTTGCAGCCGTCAGGAGGCGCCACACGGGACCCATGAAGGGCGGGCCGGCTCCCTCAACAAGTCCCAGCAGCAGCAGCAGCAGGAGGCAGCGCGGGGGGCAGGGTGTGGCGACCATCACGGTGGTGCCCCATGCCCCCTGCCCCGGCCACCCCGAGGCGGACCTGGTCACCATCACCACGCAGGCCGCACCCAAGCCACTCAGGCACCAGGCACAGGACAAGATGGTGGCGCCCGTGGCAGTGATCCTGGTGACTGACATTAGTGGTGGTGGTGGTGGTGGTGGTGGTGGTGGTGCTGCTGCTGCTGCCGCCAATGCCGCGCCTCCACTGCCTAGGGTGCCTGCCTCAGATGCTTCCCACACCACCACCACCATCACTCCCCATAGCAGGGCACCATGCCTCCCCACCTCCCCTTGTGTCCCTGCTCATGCCCCACCCCTGCCTCCTGCTTCCCTGCAGTACCCAGTAAGGATGGCAGGCAGGTCAGGGCAGCGTGCCAGGCCCCAAGGCTCCATACTCACCATCAACACCAGGCCAGCCCCGCCCTTGTCTGGGTGTGTGAGGCAGGCCAGGGGTGTGCCGGGGGACTCAGGGCACGGCCAGGGCACCCCACACAGCCAGCCAGGACAGGAACCACAGCCCCTGCCCCGCCTGCACCACGCCCAGGGCACGCTGATGAGGCTGCCACAAACGCCCACACCCACACCCCCACAGCTGATGGTGTGGTGGCTGCAGGCTCAGGTGTGTCCCCCACCACCAAACCCACCAGCTGTTCCTTCTGCTGCAAGGATATGTCAGGTGGTGGGAACATCTTCATAGTGGTGAACATGAAGACTCCTCTCCCCACAGCCTGCTGGAGCCCCCCTCCCTCCTGCAGTGCCTGGGTGTCCGGGTGCCCGGTCACCCTACCCCAGCAGGTGCCGCACCCATCAATGCCACACTGTGTCGTGAGTGCCACGTTCTGCTGTGTGAGGCTGACCAGACCTACAGCCGCCTCATGGGGGTCACGGGCAGCATGAAGCAGCGGTGGGGTGGCCCTGAGCCACGGCCGCCAACCTGCCCTCAGCAGCAACACAAGGAACAACAAGCAGCAGGGGCAGCAGCAGCAGTGCCCACAACTGCCCTGCCTCGAGGTGCCAGGATGCTGCGGCGCATTCTGCCCAAGACCCCGGCTCCTGTACCCTGTGTGCTGTGTGGGGCACAGCTGGGCGGAATGGAGGCATGGCAGCTTCATGCCACCAACCACCACAAGCTGAGGCGCATGTGGAGGAGCCCCTTGCTGCAGGCCATCCTCAAGGTGCGTCTGGCCATGCAGCTGCAGCAGCAGGGGCTACGGCGATGCCCCTGCTGCGGCCGCCACTTTTCAGGGCAGGAGTTTGTGGATCACCTGCGGGGCCACCACAGCATAGTGGTGGACGAGGAGCTGCTGGGCTGTGGCGGCAGGGGCGGGGCGGGGCAATGGCAGGGTGGTGCTGCTGGCTGGCTGCGGCAGGAGGAAGAGGAGGTGGTCAAGGATGAAATGGAGGAAGAAGAGGAAATAATGGAAAATGAGGAAGATATGATAGAGGAGGAAGAAAGGATAATGAAAGATGAAGAATGGGAGGAGGAGCAATGATGGAAGAAGAGGAGGATGTAGAGGAGTTCAAGAGGAGTGGAGACAGCCTGGTGGAGCAGCAAGCACAGCCTGGCTTGGAGGAGAGTGGCCAGGAGTCAGGGAGTGAGGGGCCGGGCGCCACTCAGGGGCCGGGTGTTGGTGAGGGGCGCCGGGGGGAGGGCCGGTGGAGGTGTCGGGTGTGTGCGGCTACGTTCACCTCACAGCGTGGCCACGACGCCCACAAGGCGGCCGCCCACCCCGGCTCGGTGCGGGCGCGGCGAGGCAGGACGCACCCCGCCGCCCCACACACACCTTCCCGCAGAGGGGCAGCCGCAGGCCAGCAGGACCGGGCACGTCCTGCAGCCGCCTGCCAGGAGGGCGCCATCGTCATCCTGGAGGGTGACGGCCGGGGGGGCGTCACCCACCGCCGCCTCCAGCCCGCCGCCGCCGCCACAGAGGTGCCCCGGGGAGAGGCTCGGCAGGACACGCCGTCCCGGACGGCCGGTGCCCCGGACTTCCCCTGCCCTGCCTGCGCCGAGGCGTTTGGTGACCGACCGGCGCTGGTGCGGCACCGGCGGGAGGCACACCCCGGGCCCGGGGGCGAGGGGAGCGGGGAGGGCGAGGTGCTGGTAGAGTGCCCTCTGTGTGGCCGCCGCCTGGCCGGCCCTCCCGCCCTGCACCACCACCTGGCCAGGGTGCACCGCCGCCCCTCCCACACCCCCCTGCGCCACCGCTGCCGCCTGTGCCTCACTCACTGCCGCACACGACCACAGTTGGAGCGACACATGCGGGAGTGTCACGGGGCGCCGCCGCCGCCGCCGCCGGTGCGCTGCGGCTGCTGTGGCAAGAGCTACAGTGCACGCTACATAGACAGCCACCTGGCCAACATGCACGGGGACGCGGCGCGCTTCCCCTGCACCTTCTGCCCCATGAAGTATGGGACGCGGGGCGGCATGAGGGCCCACGTGTCCCTGGAGCACGCCAACACCAGCTGGGCATGCCAGCAGTGCCCCATGCAGTTTGCCAAGTACCATCAGCTGCGGCAGCACCGCCTGTACGTGCACAGCCTCGCCGAGCACCGCTGCCCAGAGTGTCCCCGCGCCTTCAAGCGTCGGTGCGACCTGACGGAGCACGCCAAGCGGCGCCACCGGCAGCGGCAGCCCCGCCAGTGTTCCTTCTGCCCCAAGGCGTACAGCGACAGGAAGCGACTGCGCACGCACCTCATGAGGAAGCACGGCGTGGCCTGGGAGGACACCCTGGCTGCCACCTACGCCACCAGGCAGAGGCAGAACAACTGTCTGCGGCGACGGCAGCAGCAGCAGCCGCCCCGCAGCCCCCGGCCACCGCCCGGCCCGGAGCAGCACCCCCCGAGGGAGGAGGTTGAGGGGGGGACGGGTCGGCAGGAGTACAGTGTCGTGCACCTGAGTGAGGCGCCGCACCCCCTCCCTGACACCATCAGCTACATCATCCTGGAGGAGGCCTAGGCCACACCCCCGCCAGTCCCACACCACACCCTGCCACACCACACCCTGTCACACCACCCAGGGAACCTTCTCCTCGTCTGCCGTCGCAGTGACAGCCTCGGGGCTCCGTCACGGTGCCTGTCAGTGCAAAGGTTGAATGGTGTTTGTATTTATTGGTTACTTTAATAAAAGAAATAGGAAAAGAAAAAGCTGTTTGCAATAGCTCTCTCCCTCAACAGTCTTACATGCCACCCCTCTGCTGACCAGTGCACACACACTACACCTCCTTGCCCCGCCCTGCCAACACTGAGGCACCACACAGGGGCACCACACCCTGGGCCCCGCACCACACTACCACAGGGCTCACTTAAGGGTTCACTTACCACACCTCACCTCCACACCCACCCACCTTTATGCCTTCGGGTGAGAATAAAATTAGGATTATTATTATTACTTCAAGGTTCAATGCACCACACAAAACAAACATGACCAGTAAAAACCTTTTATTTCAGTATTATTTGAACTCTGAGAAATGTCTTCGATGGATTTATAGCAATAACTAAAAGTACGTATTGTGCTTTGGTAACATTACATGTAAAATAAGATATATAAGTCATAACGGGTTTCAGTGGTATCGTTTAACCCCTTGAGACCCAGAACGTAATTTCCATTGTAATTTGGGTACCATTAGGCTATTTTTGTGTGAATATAGCAATGTTTTATAGCTATGACCTGTGTAGTATCCTTGTCCACTAGCTAATTTGGTATATTCAGTTACTTTTCGTAATTTTATGGCTAACAGATATTTTTTTATAGCAAAGGAAAGATCTGGGCGTGAAGGGGTTAACAGGCAAATCATCATGCCTCATCATCACTTTGTACTTTATCTGTCACTGACCACCCAACGGAAAGTCAAGATGAAACCGATACAAAAGCGACACCATTGGAAGTGTGAGAAATGATCCTCGTCGACTGCTACTAAAAACTAGATAACACAAGTGGGGATACAAGGTAAACAAAACTATCATTATCACAGACAGCGACATGGAAATTAAAGTGAGAGAGAGAGAGACAGACAGACAGACAGACAGACAGACAGACAGACAGACAGACAGACAGACAGACAGACAGACAGACAGACAGACAGACAGACAGACAGACAGACAGACAGACAGACAGACAGACAGACAGACAGACAGACAGACAGACAGACAGACAGACAGACAGACAGACAGACAGACAGACAGACAGAGACAGACAGACAGACAGACAGACAGACAGACAGACAGACAGAGACAGAGACAGACAGACAGACAGAGACAGACAGACAGACAGACAGACAGAGACAGACAGAGACAGACAGACAGACAGACAGACAGACAGACAGACAGACAGACAAAGTAAGGGATGTAAGGAAAGGGTGAGAAAAGTTATTTGAAAGCCAGAAAAGAGAAGAAAAGGAGAATAAAAAAAAAGAGATACAGGCAAACCTCGGGCTTCGAACATAGCGGTTCACCAACAGAATTTCAAACTCATATTTGCACCGGCGGCCGCACGATAACTTGATTGCTGAACGTTTTTTTTTATTTTTTTTATTTTGCTGAACGTTTTTTTTATTTTATTTTATTTTGCTGAACGTTTTTTTTTTTTTTTTTTTTTTTGCTGAACGTTTTTTTTTTTTTTTTTTTTTTTTTTTTTTTTTTTTTTTTATTTTGCTGAACGTTTTTTTATTTTATTTTTTTTTGCTGAACGTTTTTTTTTTTTTTTTTTTTTTTTTTTTTATTTCCCCATCAGAAAGGACTTGCACAACAAAAAGAGGTAACACAAAGGCCGCTGAGTTGCCAGTCCCTATAAATAAGACAGTAAGGGAATGAAAAAAGTTATAATGAAAAAAATGTTGTCATAAAAAATGCTATACTATAATATTACATTGCATTTACAGGCAATTTTATGCATGAAATAACAGCTAAAAAGGTAAAAAAAGGTCCTTAGTTTTGGGGTCAGGAACGGGTTAATTAATTTTATATTGTTTGTTGTGGATAAATATGTTTGGGTTTTAGAACAACTTTTGGGAACTAATTATGTTTGAAAACCGAGGGCGTGTCTGTCTGTCATAAAGCAAGGCAAGGGAGAGTAGATTTAAAAGACAGAAAATGGATATAGGAGAGAGAGAGAGAGAGAGAGAGAGAGAGAGAGAGAGAGAAGAGAAAAGTTGTTTGAAAGCCAGAAAAGAGGGAAGAAAAATATAATGGAAAAAAAAAGAAGAGATGTTGCCTCAAGTCAGGAAAGAGAGCAGCAGCAGACTTAAAAGACAGAAAAAGGACATCAATATAAAGAGCTATAAAGATAAGATAATAAAGATATGGATAATTTATAGTTTCACCCAACCAACGATTTTTTGATGCGCCTTATGTTTTTCTGGTGTGTTTTTATGTGTTTTGGATGAATCTGCTAACCGTTTCTGTCGCAATGTTGTTGTTGTTGTTTTTTTTTTTTTTTTTTTTTTTTTTTTTTTTTTTTTTTTTTTTTTATATATATATATAGATAGAGGTTAGTTTTTTTGTTTAGTTAGGTAAAGGTTAGGTTAGGTTTAGGTTCATTTATTTATTTTTTTGTCATTTTTGCACACACAAATAAAAAAAATAAAAAATTTGCGACACAAACGGTTAGCAGATTCATTCAAAACACATCAAAACACACCAGAAAAACATAAGGCGCATCAGAAAATCGTTGGTTGAGTGAAACTGTAAATTGACCAAAGATACTGTATAAGATAAAGAGACATAGGACGGCAGAATATACACACAAACCTCAATTTCCCGGACTAATAGTGGGGAGCACTGGTCCGGGAACCGCAAAAGTCCGGGAATCGCAAGTAAAAAAAAAAGTCCGATGCCATTACCCACCCCCGGACGTTTATCCTACTCTAGTATTTACTGTCCGGCAACTGACAATATCAACTACCCCGCCGCAGACTTTTACGTCCGCTGAGCATGCTGCCACCTGGCGGGAGGCAGCAGAAAGTGTTCAATAGTCTCAAGAGACGTTCCTGCACCAGGGGCAGTGGGGGTCAGGGGACTGACGGAGGCTGTGCAGGTGAACCGTGAGTGTCGTGTGCCCAAATGTAAACAATACGACCGCTGAACATGCTGCAACCTGGCGGGAGGCGCGGACACTGACCAGGGGTGACAGGAGACGCTCGGACCGCCGGACAACTTTGTCAATTTACGGACTGAACCAGGCATTTCAACGTAAAAAAAAAAAAAAAAATTGTCTGAGACTGACATATCCCCGGACCTCGGATTTTGTCCGGCAAATCCGATATCCGGGAAATTGAAGTCCGGGAAATTGAGGTTTGTGTGTATATAAAGATATAAGATAAGGAGACGATAGAACGAGAGAATAAATATAATATAAGATAAGGAGAGGCTAGGACCACCACCACCACCACCCCACCAGGCTCCTACACCAGGCCGGCGTCCCTGGCCATGGTGTAGAAGAGGGAGTCCGTCCGAGCCAGCAGCAGGGCGGGAGTGTTGAACTCTGCCACCCTGCCTCTGTCCACCACCATCACCCTGTGGGGGGAGGGAGGCTGCTGTGACTACTACTACTACTACTACTCTATTACTACTACTTCTACTACTACTACTACTACTGCTACTTCTACTACTTTTACTATTACTACTACTGCTACTGCTACTGCTACTGCTACTACTACTGCTACTACTACTACTACTACTACTACTACTTTATGACTTTAAACTATTCATTCCAAACATGAAATACCTACCTACTGTATGCCAAAAACAAGCTAACTACTACTACTACTACTACTACTATTTCTACTACCACTACCCAAAAAACAAAAACAAAAAAAACCTACCACCACCACCACCACTCGGCACTCAGCACTCACCTGTCACTCTCCACAATAGTGCTGAGTCTATGGGCCACGGTCAGCACTGTACACGCGGCAAACTCGGCCCTGATGGTGGCCTGTATGAGGGCGTCCGTCTGCATGTCCACCGCGGCCGTCGCCTCGTCCAGGACTAAGAGAGGCGACTTACGAAGCAATGCCCGGGCCAGTCCCACCAGCTGCCTCTGTCCCACGCTGCAGGAGGAGGAGGTGGATGGGAAGGTGGAGGAGGAGGAGGTGGATGGGAAGGTGGAGGAGGGGAAGTAGGAGAAGAAGAGGTGGAGGTAGAGAGGAAGGGTAGGTAGTGGAGAAGGAGGAGGAGGGGAAGAAGGAGGAGGAGGTGGATGGGAAGGTGGAGGAGGAGGTGGTGAAGGAAGAGGAAGGAGGGGATGGAGAAGAAAGAGGAGTGGAGAGGAGGAGGAGCAGGAGGATGGAGACGGTGGAGAAGGAGGTTGAGGAGGTTGAGGAGGGGAAGGTAGTGGAGGAGGTGGTGGAGAGGGTAGAGGAGGTGGTGAGGAGGGGAAGTAGGAGAAGGAGAGGTGGAGTAGGTAGTGGAGAAGGAGGAGGAGGGGAAGGTAGTGGAGGAGGAGGAGGAGGAGGAAGGTAGTGGAGGAGGTGGTGGTGAAGGAGGAAGGGAAGGTAGTGGAGGAGGTGGTGAGGAGGGGAAGAGGAGGAGGAGGAGAGGAAGAGGAGGAGCAGGAGGATGGAGGTAGTGGAGGAGAAAAAGGAGGAGGTGGAGGAGAAAAAGGAGGAGGTGGGGAGGATGTAGGAGAGAGGATGGAGGGGTAGGAGGAGGAGGAGGAGGTGGTTGAGGAAGTAAAGGAGAAGGAGGAGAGAAATGAGGAGGAGGAGGAGAAAGGAGTTATTGTAATGCCCCAAAAATAGGGTGAAATGTGCCCGCCATCAGAGGTCCTATAGGGCACATGGAAGGAAGGGAGAATAGTAATTGAGGAAGAGGAGACGTAGAAGGCTGATGATTGATTTCTGCTTCATATTTTTCATGTTTTCTCTCTCTCTCTCTCTCTCTCTCTCTCTCTCTCTCTCTCTCTCTCTCTCTCTCTCTCTCTCTCTCTCTCTCTCTCTCTCTCTCTCTCTCTCTCTCTCTCTCTCTCTTTCTCTCAAGCTCACTCACACACTCACACACACCCTCACACTCTCACACACACCCTCACACTCTCACACTCACCCTCACACACTCACACTCACACACACCCTCACACTCACACACTCTAACACTCACTCACACACTCCCTCACCTCAAGTTAGCCCCTCTCTCATCCACCACCATAGTGAGCCCCAGGGGTTGACTCCTCACCAGGGGCGCCAGGTGGGCTAACTCCAGGGCCCGCCACACCTCCGCGTCCCCCAGGCTGCCACAGGGGTCCAGGTTGAAGCGAAGAGTGCCGCTGAACATCACAGGGTCCTGGGGGGTATTGGTGGGGCAGTGGTTAGTGGTTAGTTAGTGGTTAGTGTAATGGGGAAAGAGGAGGAGGAGAAGGAGGTGGTGAGGAAGGAGCAGGAGGAGATGGAGAGGTTAGGAGGAGAAGGAGGTGGTGAGGAAGGAGCAGGAGGAGATGGAGAGGTTAGGAGGAGCAGGAGGAGAAGGAGGTGGTGAGGAAGGAGCAGGAGGAGATGGAGAGGTTAGGAGGAGCAGGAGGAGAAGGAGGTGGTGAGGAAGGAGCAGGAGGAGATGGAGAGGTTAGGAGGAGCAGGAGGAGAAGGAAGTGGTGAGGAAGGAGCAGGAGATGGAGAGGTTAGGAGGAGCAGGAGGTGGTGAGGAAGGAGCAGGAGGAGATGGAGAGGTTAGGAGGAGCAGGAGGAGAAGGAAGTGGTGAGGAAGGAGCAGGAGGAGATGGAGAGGTTAGGAGGAGCAGGAGGAGAAGGAGGTGGTGAGGAAGGAGCAGGAGGAGATGGAGAGGTTAGGAGGAGCAGGAGGAGAAGGAAGTGGTGAGGAAGGAGCAGGAGATGGAGAGGTTAGGAGGAGCAGGAGGTGGTGAGGAAGGAGCAGGAGGAGATGGAGAGGTTAGGAGGAGCAGGAGGAGAAGGAAGTGGTGAGGAAGGAGCAGGAGGAGATGGAGAGGTTAGGAGGAGCAGGAGGAGAAGGAGGTGGTGAGGAAGGAGCAGGAGGAGATGGAGAGGTTAGGAGGAGCAGGAGGAGAAGGAGGAGAAGGAAGAAGAGACAGAGGAGGAATTAAGAGAAGAAGGAGGAGAAGGAAGGGAAGGAAGAAGAGGAGAGGAAGAAGTAATGGGGGAGGAGGGGAGATGCTAGGTGACAATGGGGTGTGGGTGGGGGGGGGGGGTAGAGAAAGGGAATGCGTTGATCAGTTACTTGAAAGACACACACAAACAGACAGGGACAGAAGGATGAGGGAGTAGTGGAAGAGGACAAACAGAACAAGGAGGACAAACAGAGGAACACAACATTAATCACAGCTGGCCACTATTTAAATGCAATTGTATTTAAATACGTATTTAAATACATTTAATATAAAAATTTGAATATTTTTTTATCAGTAAATGTAAGAACATAAGAACATAAGAAAATAAGGAAGCTACAGGAGGCCGTGAGACCTACACGAGGTAGTTCCTGTACAGTATAAACTTATATATTTACTATAACGCGCTAAGCTCACAACTTATTTCCCCCACAGCCACACTTGCCATCAAAAGTTATTGTAAATGGATGGATCTACAATTGCATCCCCGGCATTTACAATTATCTAGCGAAAAAAATATTTTAGGATTTCTGGCTGCTCCAATATTCCAAAATTGTCGACGATCAATGTTTTTGTTATTTTGCCGCAAAACTATGAGGTGTAAAAAATGTTATGGAAGTAACAAAGGTTCGTCTTGAGGTGTTCTACATGACGCAGTAATCGGTTGTTCAAAACACCTCATGGTTGTCGAGAAAATTGATATTTTGTATAAATGTACGAATATGCTATTTTCTCGGTTATTTACCAATAAATATTTTTTTGCTTTATGCCAAATGATAGCCCTTGATCTGCTTCATATTTACATACATACTTCTTGCACGTATCTGCCATAGTTTTTTAGTTATTGAAAAACAACGTGATTTAAAAAAAAAATCAAGGCATACCCTTGCATACCCTTGCAAAATTTGCTATTTTTTTTTTAAATAGATTTGCTTGAAAATGAGTTCCTAGCAGTTATCGGGCATGCTGAACACGAATCTAGAATAAATTTTCAGTTACAATGATTAGAAGTCCCTATTTCAGCCAATTCACAATGACATGATACTTCCAGATATTCCTTAAAAATCACATATTAGACAAAACTTACTACAAGACATAAAAATATGATAGGCATTGCTAGATTAATCATTACTTTAATACAACGATCAGTATTAATATTTTCAGTATTAGTATTAGTATTATTAATCCCTATTTGAGCCACCCATGCGATTGTCAAAGTACTTATAATAACCTAGGAATACTATAGCAATCCTGTGAGACTTCTAATGCCCTCCCATGACTCCTGTAGGATGCGTGAAGGAGAGAAGAGGTCCGTGAAGGACTCTGAAGGATTGTATCTCTCTCTCTCCGTCTGTCTGTCTATATCTCTCTCTCTCTCTCATATTCCTTATATGGCGCCTGGCGACATTAGTGCAGTGGCGACTATAGTGTTTTTACAGTATACACAACATATAAAATTATACTCAGGTAAATTAATTGTATTTGGCCATAAATCCGCCCAACTATCTGGCAACCCTGATGTTACAGTGAACTAGTGTTTCCACTGGCAAGGAAATGTCCTGATTTCAAGGAAATTTAGGCCTAAGAAGGAAATTTCTAAGGAAACGCAAAATCTAAAGAAATCCTAAAGAATTTTTTTTTTTTCGGACATTTAAAAATTTGTGTGTATTTAAAATGTATTTACAAATGTATTTAAATACAATTGATGTATTTAGTATTTAGTATTTAAATACATTCGTAAAATGTATTTAGTATTTAAATACATTTCTCCCATGTATTTAGTATTTAGTATTTAAATACATTAAATGCATTTAGTGCCCAGCTCTGACATTAATACACACTAAACATAAACTAGGATGCAAACTAACACCACCACCACAACAATAATAACAACACCACCACCACAACAATAATAACAACACCACCACCACAACAACAACAACAACAACAACAACCACCACCACAATAACAACAACACCACCACCACCAACAACAACAACAACACCAACAACCACAACAACAATAACACACCCACCTGAGGAATAATTGTCACCCGGCTGCGTAGGTCGTGCAGCCCCACCTTAGCGATGTCCCGCCCGTCCACCTCTATGCTCCCCTCCGAGGCCTCCAGGATGCGGAACAGAGCCAGGGTGAGCGAGGACTTGCCGGCGCCTGTCCTGCCCACTATCCCGACCTGTAGACGGGGGTTTAGGTGGGAGGGTGTTAATGAATTTGAAGATAGGGTGTGAATGGGGTAAAAACAAAAAAGTGGGTGTTTTAGGAAGTACAGTAAAACCTCTCATATTGGGACTAATTGGGCCAAGGAGTGGTCCGAATAATGGGGGGATTATATATGGGGGGATATGTGAGAAGAAGAAAAAGAAAAAAAAATCTAGGTGTAGTATATATTAGCTAGGAAATTTCGCCCCCTACAAAAAAAAAAAAAAAGAAAAAAAAAAAAAAAGAATCTAGGTGTATATGCTAGGAAATGTTGACCCCTAAAAAAAAAAAAAAAAAAAAAAAAAAAAAAAAAAAAAAAAAAAATATCTAGGTGTATATGCTAGGAAATGTTGACCCTTAAAAAAAAAAAAAAAAAAAAAAATCTAGGTGTATATGCTAGGAAATGTTGACCCCTAAAAAAAAAAAAAAAAAAAAAAAAAAAAATCTAGGTGTATATGCTAGGAAATGTTGACCCCTAAAAAAAAAAAAAAAAAAAAAAAAATCTAGGTGTATATGCTAGGAAATGACCCCTTAAAAAAAAAAAAAAAAAAAAAAAAAAAAAAATCTAGGTGTATATGCTAGGAAATGTTGACCCCTAAAAAAAAAAAAAAAAAAAAAAAAAATCTAGGATGCTAGGAAATGTTGACCCCTAAAAAAGAAAAAAAAAAAAAAAAATCTAGGTGTATATGCTAGGAAATGTTGACCCCTTAAAAAAAAAAAAAAAAAAAAAAAAAAAAAAAAAAAAAAAAAAATCGGTGTATATGCTAGGAAATGTTGACCCCTAAAAAAAAAAAAAAAAAAAAAAAAAAAAAATCTAGGTGTATTATATGCTAGGAAATGTTGACCCCTAACAAAAAAAAAAAAAAAAAAAAAAAAAAAAAAAAAAAAAAAAAAAAAAAAATCTATGTGTATATGCTAGGAAATGTTGACCCCTTAAAAAAAAAAAAAAAAAAAAAAAAAAAAAAAAAATCTAGGTGTATATGCTAGGAAATGTTGACCCCTAAAAAAAAAAAAAAAAAAAAAAAAAAATTAGGTGTATATGCTAGGAAATGTTGACCCCTTAAAAAAAAAAAAAAAAAAAAAAAAAAAAAAAAAAAAAATCTAGGTGTATATGCTAGGAAATGTTGACCCCTAATAAAAAAAAAAAAAAAAAAAAAATTAGGTGTATATGCTAGGAATGTTGACCCCTAAAAAAAAAAAAAAAAAAAAAAATCTAGGTGTATATGCTAGGAAATGTTGACCCCTTAAAAAAAAAAAAAAAAAAAAAAAAAAAAAAAAAAATCTAGGTGTATATGCTAGGAAATGTTGACCCCTAAAAAAAAAAAAAAAAAAAAAAAAAAAAAAAAATCTAGGTGTATATGCTAGGAAATGTTGATCCCTAAAAAAAAAAAAAAAAAAAAAAAAAAAAAAAAAAAAAAAAAATTAGGTGTATATGCTAGGAAATGTTGACCCCCCCCCCCAAAAAAAAAAAAAAAAAAAAAAAAAAAAAAAAAATCTAGGTGTATATGCTAGGAAATGACCCCTAAAAAAAAAAAAAAAAAAAAAAAAAAAAAAAAAAAAAAAAAAAAAAATTAGGTGTATGCTAGGAAATGTTGACCCTTAAAAAAAAAAAAAAAAAAAAAAAATCTAGGTGTATATGCTAGGAAATGTTGACCCCTAAAAAAAAAAAAAAAAAAAAAAAAAAAAAATCTAGGTGTATATGCTAGGAAATGTTGACCCCTAAAAAAAAAAAAAAAAAAAAAAAAAAAAAAAAAAAAAAATCTAGGTGTATATGCTAGGAAATGTTGACCCCTAAAAAAAAAAAAATCTAGGTGTATATGCTAGGAAATGTTGACCCCTAAAAAAAAAAAAAAAAAAAAAATCTAGGTGTATATGCTAGGAAATGTTGACCCCTTAAAAAAAAAAAAAAAAAAAAAAAAAAAAAAAAAAAAAAAATCTAGGTGTATATGCTAGGAAATGTTGACCCCTAAAAAAAAA
>JACEEZ010012423.1:0-17500 GCA_016584305.1 Chionoecetes opilio | reverse complement strand
CCCCCCCGGGGGTGCCGGATAAACGAGGTTCTCCTGTACTATGTACTAACTATCACTACATGTAAGAGGACAGTTAAAAAAGAATACCATGTCCCTAAGAAGATAGGAACTGGAAGTCTCATAGTGAAAATGAGAGAAATGAAGTTATGCTAACTACAACTACCACTAACACTAAACACTCCGGGGGACGATATATTATAATACACCTCGCAGAGAAAACAAAACCCATTTACTTTTACAGTATGCATCTATTTCTGTTTTTTAAATGCAGTTATTGTGCTGGCTTCGAAAACAACAGGAAGAGGATGTCAAAGGGGGAGGAGGAGGAGGAGGAGGAGGAGGAGGATGAGGAGGAGGAGGAGGAGGGGGAAAGGAGGAGGAAAGAGGAGGAGGAGGGGAGAGGAGGAGGAGGAGAGGAGGGGGAGGAGATGATCCCAGGAAATTACTTTGTTGATGGTGGACAAGAAGATAACAAATGGGCAGACAATAAAAAATTTAGCAGACAATAACAAATAGCAGACAATAACAATAAAAGACAATAACAAATAGCAGACAATAACAAATAGCAGACAATAACAAATAGCAGACAATAACAATGGTAGACAATAACAAATAGCAGACAATAACAAATAGCAGACAATAACAAATAGCAGACAATAACAAATAGCAGACAATAACAAATAGCAGACAATAACAAATAGCAGACAATAACAAATAGCAGACAATAACAAATAGCAGACAATAACAAATAGCAGACAATAACAAATAGCAGACAATAACAAATAGCGAAAAATAACAAATAGCAGACAATAACAAATAGCAGACAATAAAAAATAGCAGACAAAAACAATGGTAGACAATAACAAATAGCAGACAATACAAATAGCAGACAATAACAATAGCAGACAATACAAAAAAGCAGACAATAACAATAGCGGGACATAACAAATAGCAGACAATAAAAAATAGCAGACAAAAACAATGGTAGACAATAACAAATAGCAGACAATAACAAATAGCAGACAATAACAAATAGCAGACAATAACAAATAGCAGACAATAACAAATAGCAGACAAAAACAAATAGCGATAATAACAAATAGCAGACAATAACAAATAGCAGAAAATAACAAATACAGCAAAAACAAATAGCAGACAATAACAAATAGCGACAATACAAATACCCAGACAATAACAAATAGCAGACAATAAAAAATACAGACAATAACAAATAGCAGACAATAACAATGGTAGACAATAACAAATAGCAGACAATAACAAATAGCAGACAATAACAAAGCAGACAATACCAAATAGCAGACAATAACAAATAGCAGACAATAACAATGGTAGACATAAAAAAATAGCAGACAATAACAAATAGCAGACAAAAACAAATGCAGACAATAACAAATAGCAACAATAACAATGGTAGACAATAAAAAATAGCAGAAAATAACAAATAGCAGACAATAACAATAGCAGACAATACAAATAGCAGCAATAACAAATAGCAGACAATAAAAAAATAGCAGACAATAACAAATAGCAGACAATAAAAAATAGCAGACAAAAACCAAATAGCAGACAATAACAAATAGCAGACAATAACAAATAGCAGACAATAAAAAATAGCAGACAATAACAAATAGCAGAAAATAACAATGGTAGACAATAACAAATAGAAAGAAAATAACAATAGCAGACAATAACAATACAGACAATAACAAATAGCAGACAATAACAATGGTAGACAATAACAATAGCAAAACATAACATGGTAGAAAATAACAAATAGCAGACAATAACAAATAGCAGACAATAACAAATACCCGACAAAAACAAATAGCAGACAATAACAATGGTAGACAATAACAAATACCAGACAATAACAAATAGCAGACAATAAAAATGGAAAGACAATAACAAATAGCAACAATAAAAAAATAGCAGACAATAAAAATAGCAGACAATAGCAAATAGCAGACAATAACAAATAGCAGAAAATAACAATGGTAGACAATACAATAGCAGACAATAAAAAATAGCAGAAAAATAACAAATAGCAGACAATAACAAATAGCAACAATAACAAATAGCAGACAAAAACAAATAGCAGACAATAACAATAGCAGACAATAACAAATAGCAGACAATAACAAATAGCAGACAATAACAATGGTAGACAATAACAAATAGCAGACAATAACAAATAGCAGACAATAACAAATAGCAGCAAAAACAATAGCAACATAAAATAGCAGACAATAACAAATAGCAGAAAATAACAAATAGCAGACAAACAATGGTAGACAATAACAATAGCAGACAAAAACAAATAGCAGACAATAACAAATAGCAGACAATAACAAATAGCAGACAATAACAAATAGCAGAAAATAACAAATAGCAGACAATAACAAATAGCAGACAATAAAAAATAGCAGACAATAACAAATGCAGACAATAACAATAGCAGACAATAACAAATAGCAGACAAAAACAAATGCAGACAATAAAAATGGTAGACAATAACAAATAGCAGACAATAACAATAGCAGACAATAACAAATAGCAGACAATAACAAATAGCAGACAATAACAATGGTAGACAATAACAAATAGCGACAATAACAAATAGCAGACAATAACAAATAGCAGACAATAACAAATAGCAGACAATAACAAATAGCAGACAAATAACAAATAGAAAGACAATAACAAATAGCAGACAATAACAAATAGCAGAAAATAACAAATCAGACAATAACAAATAGCAGACAAAAACAAATAGAAGACAATAACAAATAGCAGACAATAAAAATGGTAGCAATAACAAATAGCAGACAATAACAAATAGCAGACAATTACAAATAGCAGACATAACAAATACAGACAATAACAAATAGCAGACAATAACAAATAGCAGACAATAAAAAATAGCAGACAATAACAAATAGCAGACAAAAACAAATAGCAGACAATAACAAATAGCAGACAATAACAAATCAGACAATAAAAAATAGCAGACAAAACAAATAGCAGAAAATAACAAATAGCAGACATAACAAATAGCAGACAATAACAATGGTGACAATACAAATAGCAGACAATAAAAAATAGCAGAAAATAAAAAATAGCAGACAATAACAAATAGCGACAATAACAATGGTAGACAATAACAAATAGCAGACAATAACAAATAGCAGACAATAACAAATAGCAGACAATAACAAATAGCAGACAATAACAAATAGCAGACAATAACAAATAGCAGACAATAACAAATAGCAGACAATAACAATGGTAGACAATAACAAATAGCAGACAATAACAATGGTAGACAATAACAAATAGCAGACAATAACAAATAGCAGAAAATAACAAATAGCAGACAATAACAAATAGCAGACAAAAACAAATAGCAGACAATAACAAATAGAGACATTAACAAATAGCAGACAATAACAATGGTAGACAATAACAAATAGCAGACAATAACAAATAGCAGACAATAACAAAAGCAGACAATAACAAATAGCAGACAATACAAATAGCAGACAATAAAAAATAGCAGACAATAACAAATAGCAGACAAAAAACAAATAGCGAAAATAACAAATAGCAGACAATAACAAATAGCAGACAATAACAAATAGCAGACAATAACAAATAGCAGACAATAACAAATAGCAGACAATAACAAATAGCAGACAATAACAAATAGCAGACAATAACAATGGTAGACAATAACAAATAGCAGACAATAACAAATAGCAGACAATAACAAATAGCAGACAATAACAAATAGCAGACAATAACAAATAGCAGACAATAACAAATAGCAGACAATAACAAATAGCAGAAAATAACAATGGTAGACAATAACAAATGCAGACAATAACAAATAGCAGACAATAACAAATAGCAGACAATACAAATAGCAGACAATAACAAATAGCAGACAATAACAATGGTAGAGAAAATTAGTAGTGTATTGCCTATCATCATCACCGTTATTTTCTGGCATTACAGTAGGAAATAACAAGGGTGGGAAATAACAAGGGTGGGAAATAACAATGGCATGGTAGAGAATAATAATAGGAAATAACAATGTTGGGAAATAAAATGGGGGAAAATAACTAGTAGAGTGTAACGATGGGGGAAAATAACACTGGTAGAAAGCCAAACAATGGGGGGAAAATAACACTGGTAGATAGCCTAACAATGGTGGGAAATACCACTGGTAGATAGCCTAACAAGGGTGGGAAATAACACTGTAATAGCCTAACAATGGTGGGAAATAACACTGGTAGATAGCCTAGCAAGGGGGGGAAAATAACACTGTTAGATAGCCTAACAAGGGTGGGAAATAACAATGGTAGATAGCCTAGCAAGGTGGGAAATAACACGGGTAGATAGCCTAACAAGGGGGGGAAATAACACGGGTAGATAGCCTAACAATGGTGGGAAATAACACTGGTAGATAGCCTAGCAAGGGTGGGAAATAACACTGGTAGATAGCCTAAAAATGGTGGGAAATAACCTGGTAGAGAATAACACTGTAAAAACCACAGGCAGGTACCACACTGAGGGCGTAGGTGATGGACAGACCCCACAATGCCGGGACTGACGACCCCGGCGCCCCACCACGGCAAAAGAGCGCCGCGGCAAAGATAAACAGGTTCCCCACACACTCCATCCGCACCCCAGCCACCTGGGGAGGCCTGGGTTGGGAGATAGGGAAGGAAGGGCCACACACACACTTGGGGAACTCCGTAGTGAAAGAGTTAGCACGCTCGGCTCACAACCGAGAAGTCCCCGGGTTCGATCCCCGGCGGAGCGAAGACAGACGGGCGGTCTTCTTAAAACCGAGCCCCTGCCCAAAAAACCCGCAGTGAATGGTACCGGGTGTTAGCCGGGGTTTTGTGACCCACCTCCCGGGGTGGTGGTTTCCCCCCAACACAAAGCACTAAGGATGAATGATAAAAATGTTGATATGGA
The DNA here is from genome assembly GCA_016584305.1 of Chionoecetes opilio. Taxonomy (NCBI): domain Eukaryota; kingdom Metazoa; phylum Arthropoda; class Malacostraca; order Decapoda; family Majidae; genus Chionoecetes; species Chionoecetes opilio. Next base: position 12,496 of record JACEEZ010012423.1, on the reverse strand, counting down.
AGAGGGGGCCACACGAGCATTGCTCTGGCCCTGTAAAATCAACTAGATGAATACACTAGATGAATACAACTAGATGAATACACACACACACACATGGGGAGATTTTATAGCAGGTATAGAGCATCGATGGGTCGGGAAAAAAATTGATAGAGAAGATCTTTTTGTGTGGGACGACAGAAGTACAAGAGGTCATGGAAAGAAATTAAAAAGGACAACATGCAAGAGGGACATAACAATACAGCTTCCCGGATAGAAGCCTAAAACTGGAACACCTGATGCTAAAGTGATTAATGCAAAAGTATTCAGGATTTTAAAGGGCCAACGGAAAAATAGTTTTTGGAGACNGCAAAACAACAAACAACAAAATGTTAGACAAACAAACAAGCCTAACCGATCACATAACCTTAGTGGAAGTAATGATAAGCCATAAAAATCTACCGAGATAGTGAAACGCGGCAGGGCGTCACCGCAGAGTTTTCCTCCCGTTTTCTGTTGCCTCATCGCCACGCCGGGGGAAAACACGCTACCAGAATTAAGAAATGTTTAGTTTCTCGTTACCGGATACATTTAAGATGGATATTAAATTATTAACGGATATCCTTAAAAAAAGTCCCGTATTTTAGATTTTATTCCAGGTTGAAAAAAAAAAAAAAAAAAAAAAAAAAAAAAAATCGAAAATGTGCCACGTCCCACCTATATTAAATTTTTTTATGCAAATGCGTCTGTAACCTTTTGCGTAATTCTGCTAACAAACAAACAAACAAACAAGCAGGCAGAACCAATCACAGAACCTCCTTGGTGGTGATGATAATAATGATAATGATAATAATAATAATAATAATAATAATAATAATAATAATATAATAATAATAGTAATAATAATGAGAATAATGATATTGGTAACAAATATATCAATAATAATAATCACAACAATGGCTTTGATGACAGCTATTTTTTCACACGGTCTAAACGCCATGCAATTACAAATGATTCTTTTTTTCATTTAACAAAAAGTTTGTCCGGTAATTGAGGGGCGGCGAGGATTCATTAAAGTTTCTAAAAATGAGACCTACATACATACATACAACATACATACATACATACATACATACATACATACATACATACATTCAATCGGAAAAAAAAGTAGCAAAGGGAATCATTCAAAACGGAGCCAGAAGAAAATGTGTGTGTGTGTGTGTGTGTGTGTGTGTGTGTGTGTGTGTGTGTGTGTGTGTGTGTGTGCGTGCGTGCGTGTGCGTGTGTGTGTGTGCGTGTGTGTGTGTGTTTACCTATATTTTATTTGTTTTGTTGTTGACGTACAGGGCGTAAATTTTTCCTGTTTAAAACATGTATTGTCCCGGAGGTTAAGTCAGCCAATCACAAGGCCAGAAGCCATATAAGCCACGCCCCCTTGTGGACAAAATGCAAAATTGACACCAAAGCCAAAAAATTGCCTAGCCCCCTCAAAAAAAAAGATAAAAAATACAATATGAATTACGATGCATTAAAACAACGTATCATATATGTATAAATATAATGAAAAATATGCTTTCACACGTATTATGTCTGATGAATAATGGAAAGTTTTGACAAGGATGAAAAATAAATAGTTTTGCATAAGGATATAGAAGTGACGTCATGATTGAGAGAGAGAGAGAGAGAGAGAGAGAGAGAGAGAGAGAGAGAGAGAGAGAGAGAGAGAGAGAGAGAGAGAGAGAGAGAGAGAGAGAGAGAGAGAGAGAGAGAGAGAGAGAGAGAGAGAGAAGAAAAAAAAAGAGAGAGAGAGAGAGAGAGAGAGAGAGAGAGAGAGAGAGAGAGAGAGAGAGAGAGAGAGAGAGAGAGAGAGAGAGAGAGAGAATATTAAAGGGGAGAGACCGCAAGAGGAGGCAAGTAGGTGAGGAAAACATATAACAAAGTGTGGCTGTAGCAAAAGGCAAACTTAAATATTTTATAACTCGAACAAAAATTTCCTAAAACAAAACTTGAGCCGAAATAAATCAATGAAAAGAAAACGATACTAAATTTTTCGCCTATAATTTTTCGCCTCCCCTCCAACAAAAAAAGAAAGACAATTTTTTAATACAGATACAAGTAAACATAACCTAATTTAACATAACAATAAAAATATATCACTTTTATTTCTAGTTTTTACTCGCATGTTTGAATAAGTTATTTTTCATGATTGTGAGTTTTTTTATTTTTTTATTTCACTGTTTTCAAATAATCTTCTGAGAGCGAATTAGTTTGAATCAGTTTCCAGTTTCTATCACACACACAAAAAAAACTATATTTCCAAAAAAGAACTAAACCATCTCTTTAAACTTTTCATTTGAAAAATCATTCAGTCTGTTTTTTCCCCCCAAAAAAAACAAAAATCTTGAAAAGAAAACCCAAAAACCCTTCAAGGGCATACCCCCCCAACACACACAAACACACACACACAACCCCACACCCCCACACCCACACACACACACACACCCCACACACACACCAAAAAAAACCCACACACACAAAACCACACACCCCAACACCACAACATACACACACAACAACACCTTAACACACCATACCCCCCACAACACACAACAAAGCAAAACATAAACACAAAACCACAACACAACCACACACACACACCACAAAACAAAACACACCACAACACAAACAACAAAACACACATACAAAACACACCAAACACACCACACCCCAACACAACAAACCAAACACAAAAACACCCCCAACCAAAAACAAACCAACACACACAACAAACCACACACAAACAACCCCCACAACACACACCCCAAAAAAAAAAAACACCCCACAAGAAACAACCCCACAAAAACACATAAAACACCACACAACCAACACAACAAAACACAAAAAACCCACACCCACACACACACAAAACACACACACCCCATACCCACACACAAAACACAACAAAACACAACATCCCACACACACCCCAAAAACACATACCACATACACACATACACCACAAAAACACAACACAACATACACCCACACAAAACACACACACACACACACACAACACCAAAACACAACAAAACCCAACATACAAACAACCACAAAACCCCCAACCACACAACACACACACACACACACCCCACACACACACCCACACACGAAGAAAAAGAAACGGGACTGCGGGGAACTGCACTTTAACCTTTTTAACTTTTTAAATGGCGAGAGGGATGGGGAAGGGGGAGGGGGCTCGAACCCTCCCCCCCCACCCACCCACCCACACCACACAACATCCCCAAAAAAAAACACACACAAAACCCACACACAACACACAACACCCACACACACACACAAACCCCCACACACACACACACACACACACACACACACACACACCTCATTCATTCATTACACGTCAGGCAGCAATTTACCTTCGCCTCCCCTCCCCTTCCTTCCCTCTGTTGTGTGTGGGAAGTCCGTTTTCTGTTTCAAAATCCCGAGGAAGAGAAATAGTAATAGTTGGGAATAAAACCTTGATTTTTCTGGTGATTTCGTAAACTTTTCTTATTCTTTATTTACGTATTTATCATATTTTTCCTCTCTATTTTCTTTTTTCTTTTCTTTTCTTCTCTTTTTCTTCTTTTATTATCTTTTTATTCTTTTACAATGTTTTTTTTCTTTTCTATACTTGAAATATTTTTGTCTTGTTTGTATATATATATTTTGTTTTGTTTTCTTTGAATGTGTTTTGTTGACCAATTTATGGATTTATATTTTTTTACTGTTTCTTTTCTTTGGTTTCCTTCATTATTTTTGCTCCTTGAATCGTTTCTTTATCTTCTTTCTTTCCTTATTTTTTTCTCTATAAGTTTTCCAGGTAATCAATTTTTTTTTCTCTTTCGGAGTGTTCTAAGAAAGTTATCGTATTTTTTACACAAAGATAGATGTAATTGATCAGACTTCTCTCTCTCTCTCTCTCTCTCTCTCTCTCTCTCTCTCTCTCTCTCTCTCTCTCTCTCTCTCTCTCTCTCTCTCTCTCTCTCTCTCTCTCTCTCTCTCTCTCTCTCTCTCTCTCTCTCTCTCTCTCTCTCTCTCTCTCTCTCTCTCTCTCTCTGGGCTTCAAACGAAAGCTAATACATTTTCATACAAGTTTTAAAATTTCATTGTAAATATTTTTCTTTCCTCATATTTTCCTTGCAAGTATTAGTCAAAAAAGAGAATGTTAGTGATTGGTGACTATCAATTTTCTCTTTCCCTCTCTATCTCTATCTCTATCTCTATCTTCTCTCTTATATCTTAATCTTTCTAAACTTCTTCAATTCTCATAATTTTTCTTTCTTTCCATTACTCATTTTGGTATTTTTGTTACGTCTTTCATTTCTAGTTTCTTTTCCACTTCTTTCTCTCTCTCTTCTCTCGTCTCCATCTTCTCTTCTCTTCACTATTCTCTTTCTCTCTTCTCTCGTCTCCATCTTCTCTTCTCTTCACTATTCTCTTTCTCTCTTCTCTCCTCTCCAACTTTCTCTCTTCATTCTCTCTCTCCTTCTCTCGTCTCATCTTCTCTTCTTTTCACTTTTCTCTTTCTCTCTTCTCTCCTCTCCATCTTCTCTTCTCTTCACTATTCTCTCTCTCTCTTCTCTCGTCTCCATCTTCTCTTCTCTTCACTATTCTCTTTCTCTCTTCTCTCCTCTCCATCTTCTCTTCTCTTCACTATTCTCTTTCTCTCTTCTCTCCTCTCCGCCATTCTCTCCTCTCCACCCTCTGTTTTTAGTTCATTTCCCTTGGGCCTTGAAAACACGAGGGAGAATGAGGGTACAAAATAATCTTGGTGTGAGTTAGACCCAGGTGTGTTATAAAGGGGGAGGAGGAGGAGGAGGAGGAGGAGGAGGAGGAGGAGGAGAGGAGGAGGAGGAGGAGGAGGAGGAGGAGGAGTAATATGAGGAAAGGTGATAAGTGGAGGGGAGAGGAGAGGAAGAATTGCAAGAAATTATGATGAAAAACTATGAAGATGGATGGAATGAGAGAGAGAGAGAGAGAGAGAGAGAGAGAGAGAGAGAGAGAGAGAGAGAGAGAGAGAGAGAGAGAGAGAGAGAGAGAGAGAGAGAGAGAGAGAGAGAGAGAGAGAGAGAGAGAGAGAGTCATATTCAAACTTTCGTCTACAAAAAACTATAATGTGACAAACAAACTGGTGTAAATTAAATGATCGTTTTGAAGCTTTGAAACAATATTACCAACCCTACACAACCCTTATTAGGAGAACCCCTTAACTCTACCCCACCACACCCTAAAGTTCTAAACCCTACAAAAAATAAATAGATAAGATAAAATAATGTTAAATAACCAAATAGACCAACGATAAGAAGATTAAGTTAACAAATTATCTTCTCTTTTTCTAATTAATCAAGCATTCTTAAAACAAAATTGGGTAATATTTTGAATTCTATGGCTATTAATTTCCATGACTAATATTATGACTGACTATTATTTCCATGACTAATATTATGACTGACTATTATTTCCATGACTAGTATTATGACTGACTATTATTTCCATGACTAATATTATGACTGACTATTATTTCCATGACTAGTATTATGACTGACTATTATTTCCATGACTAGTATTATGACTGACTATTATTTCCATGACTAATATTATGACTGACTATTATTTCCATGACTAATATTATGACTGACTATTATTTCCATGACTAATATTATGACTGACTATTATTTCCATGACTAATATTATGACTGACTATTATTTCCATGACTAATATTATGACTGACTATTATTTCCATGACTAATATTATGACTGACTATTATTTCCATGACTAATATTATGACTGACTATTATTTCCATGACTAATATTATGACTGACTATTATTTCCATGACTAATATTATGACTGACTATTATTTCCATGACTAATATTATGACTGACTATTATTTCCATGACTAATATTATGACTGACTATTATTTCCATGACTAATATTATGACTGACTATTATTTCCATGACTAATATTATGACTGACTATTATTTCCATGACTAATATTATGACTGACTATTATTTCCATGACTAATATTATGACTGACTATTATTTCCATGACTAATATTATGACTGACTATTATTTCCATGACTAATATTATGACTGACTATTATTTCCATGACTAATATTATGACTGACTATTATTTCCATGACTAGTATTATGACTGACTATTATTTCCATGACTAATATTATGACTGACTATTATTTCCATGACTAATATTATGACTGACTATTATTTCCATGACTAATATTATGACTGACTATTATTTCCACGACTAATATTATGACTGACTATTATTTCCATGACTAATATTATGACTGACTATTATTTCCATGACTAATATTATGACTGACTATTATTTCCACGACTAATATTATGACTGACTATTATTTCCATGACTAGTATTATGACTGACTATTATTTCCATGACTAATATTATGACTGACTATTATTTCCATGACTAATATTATGACTGACTATTATTTCCATGACTAGTATTATGACTGACTATTATTTCCACGACTAATATTATGACTGACTATTATTTCCATGACTAGTATTATGACTGACTATTATTTCCATGACTAATATTATGACTGACTATTATTTTCATGACTAATATTATGACTGACTATTATTTCCATGATTATTATGACTGACTATTATTTCCATGACTAATATTATGATTGACTATTATTTCCATGATTTTTATGACTATGACTATTATTTCCATGACTAATATTATGACTGACTATTATTTCCATGACTAATATTATGACTGACTATTATTTCCATGACTAATATTATGACTGACTATTATTTCCATGATTATTATGACTATGACTATTATTTCCATGACTAATATTATGACTGACTATTATTTCCATGACTAATATTATGACTGACTATTATTTCCATGACTAGTATTATGACTGACTATTATTTCCATGACTAATATTATGACTGACTATTATTTCCATGACTAATATTATGACTGACTATTATTTCCATGACTAATATTATGACTGACTATTATTTCCATGACTAATATTATGACTGACTATTATTTCCATGACTAATATTATGACTGACTATTATTTCCATGACTAATATTATGACTGACTATTATTTCCGTGACTATTATTATGACTGACTATTATTTCCATGACTAATATTATGACTGACTATTATTTCCATGACTAATATTATGACTGACTATTATTTCCATGACTAATATTATGACTGACTATTATTTCCATGACTAATATTATGACTGACTATTATTTCCATGACTAATATTATGACTGACTATTATTTCCATGACTAATATTATGACTGACTATTATTTCCGTGACTATTATTATGACTGACTATTATTTCCATGACTAATATTATGACTATGACAATTATTTATATTATTCCTTTTTTGACATGATTATATATGTTTTTTCCTCCTAAGGCGTTTGTCTAATATGAAAAAAAAATGTGTTTAAGAGCGTCTATGTTTGTTTTTCTAAGGCCTTCACCCTACATACTTATAATGCATACTTATACTAGCTTAGTAGGATTAGCTGCTGTGTAAAGAAATCTGTGTCCTCTTATAGGGGACAACTAACTCTTAAGTAATGCTGAAGGGAGACGTAACAATATATGAGAAAGGAGAAAGGGAAGTATTTTTATGGGGAATTGAGAGAGAAGAGAGAGAGAGGCGAGTGAAGAAAAAGAAAGAGAGAGAGAGGAGAGAGAGGAGAGAGAGAAGAGAGAGAGAGAGAGAGAGAGAGAGAGGAGAGAAGAGAGGAGAGAGAGAGAGAGAGAGAGAGAGAGAGAGAGAGAGATTTAATTTGTCAGAAATGATTCCCATATAAAAAGGAAATTACGTGGGAAATAAAAAAAAACTTAAAATAAAACTCACCGTCAACCCAAAATTAAAAATACGTATTAAACACAAACAAGAAATGAAAAAAAAGAAGAAGATATTTTTACTGTCATCATTTTTTTCTTTCATTTAAGACCACTCTCTGTCTCTCTGTACAAAGAAAATACTACGCCCCATCGCCCCATTCTCTCTCTCTCTCTCTCTCTCTCTCTCTCTCTCTCTCTCTCTCTCTCTCTCTCTCTCTCTCTCTCTCTCTCTCTCTCTCTCTCTGTATGTTCCTATCTCTTCCTTGCTTTCTTTCTAACTTTTTCTTCACCCAAACTGGAGATAAACTTTGCAAGACACAACACACAGTACAGACCCTTTGGTAATTACTTAATGTCTCTTTTGGACACTAATGGGTCTCTCTCTCTCTCTCTCTCTCTCTCTCTCTCCTCCTCTCTCTCTCTCCTCTCTCTCTCTCTCTCTCTCTCTCTCTCTCTCTCTCTCTCTCTCTCTCTCTCTCTCTCTCTCTCTCTGTCTGTCTGTGCGTGTGTGTCTGTGTGAGCTCGCGTGTGTGTGTGTATTTGAGTGTTGACAAACTCTGACAGTGATGGCAATACTCTTTTCCTCTCCTCTCTCTCTCTCTCTCTCTCTCTCTCTCATCTCTCTTCTCTTCTCTCTCTCTCCTCTCTCTCTCTCTCTCTCTCTCTCTCTCTCTCTTCTCTCTCTCTCCTTCTCCACACACACACACACTCTCTCTCTCTCAACGTCGACAAACAAGGCGTGATGTAAGGTACGGATAATGGCGGGAGAGAAAGAGCGAGAGAGAGAGAGGAAGAGAAATGGAGGAGGCAAAGGAGAAAGGAAGGAAAGGAGGAGATATGGAGAGACGTGAGAATAAAGTAGAGAGTGGAATGAGGAGGAGGAGGAGGAGGAGAAGGAGGAGGAGGAGGAGGAAGGAGGAGGAGGAGGAGGGAGAGGAGGAGGAGGAGGAGGAGAGGAGAAGAAGAAAATGAAGAAGAGGGGAGGAGGTGGTAGTGTGAAAGAGAAAGAAATGGAGTGTTCTCAGTCTCTCTCTCTTCTCTCTCCTCCTCTCTCTCTCTCTCTCTCTCTCTCTCTAAAGATGCATGTGAGTGGCTGCCATTTGCATACCCGTCTAGGGGGGGAGGGGAAGGGTGAGGGGGGGAAGGGAGGGGGAAAGGGGGGGGGGTTAGGGTAAGGTATATGCAGGTTAATTACAGCATCGCTCAGGTGAGTTTGTGTGGCTGCTTTTAACGAGGCTTTAAACCAGGTGTGGAAATGGAGGGGGGGAGGAGGGGGAGGAGGGGGAAGGGGGAAAGGGAGAGGGGGTATAAGTGACGCCCTCTCGCCCCCCTACCCTTTCCTCCTTACCCCCCTCCCTCCCTCTACAACCTTTGACACATACTTACATAAAAATAATAATAGTTTTTCAAGGTATCGCTCGGTGATTATCATAAAGTTTCATGGTTATGTTAGTTAGTTTAGTGAGTATGAATTTTAATAGCTCACTCACACGACACACACAAAAACCTCAAACATTTTTTTTCTAAACAAACAAACAAATAAACAAACTTTGCCACCGAAACGAAAAAAGAAAAGATAAAAAAAGCGAAATATAGAAAAATTCTGAAGGTCAAAAGATTAAAACCATCACGAAAAAAACAGAAAAAGGGAGGAAACTTAGAGAGAGAGAGAGAGAGAGAGAGAGAGAGAGAGAGAGAGAGAGAGAGAGAGAGAGAGAGAGAGAGAGAGAGAGAGAGAGAGAGAGAGAGAAAGAGAAAGAGAGAGAGAGAGAGTCAGGAATAAGGTCCTAGATCCGTGTTATGGCCAAATTTCTTGCATTGTCTGCCATAATTTCAGGCCAACAGACGTGGCAACCCCCGTAATGTCCTCAGACCACACGTAATGGCGGGGATTTGCATCTTTACCATTTTATTCTGTAGGAGGAGGAGGAGGAGGAGGAGGAGGAGGAGGAGGGAGGGAGGGAGGAGGGAGGAGGAGGAGGAGGAGGAGGAGGAGGAGGAGTTCAGGAGTTCAGGTAGGAAGCAATTTTTTGGAAAGGGTTTTGCTAGCGTTAATCTTTTTAAAGGAGATGTGCAAGAGATTTAATACTTATTGCCCTCTTCTCTTTTTATTATTATTTTTTGCTTCATTCAGAAAAAGAACGATCTACCTGCGTTCTTTAAGGGGTGAAGGCCAAAGGAGACATCAAAGGTGAATTCTTTTTATGTCAGGTGTCAAATAAAGGTCAGGTGAGAGCACACACACACACATGCACACACACACACACACACACACACACACACACATACACATACACATACACACACACACACACACACACACATACACATACACATAACACACACACACACACACACACACACACACACACACACACACACACACTGGGAACTCCGTAGTGTAAGGGTTAGCACGTTCGGCTCACAACCGAGAAGTCCCGGGTTCGATCCCCGGGCGGAGCTGAAACAGTTGGGTGGTTTCCTTAAAACCCGAGCCCCTGTCCACCCAGCAGTGAATGGGTACCGGGTGTTAGCCAGGGGTTTGTGACCTGCCTCCCGGGGTGGTGGCTTCGGCCAAAACTAAGCACTAAGGATGAATGATAAAAATGTTGACATGGAGACGGGGCCATACGAGCGTTGCTCAGGCCCTGTAAAATACAACTAGATGAATACAACTAGATGAATAACACACACACACACACACACACACACACACACACACACACACACCCCAACACACACACACACACACACACACACACACACACACACACACACACACAGGTAATAACACACAAGGCAGGAGTCAATTATTAAAGTTGACCTTAAATATTAGTGAAGGAGTTGAAAAGTCCGTCACCTTAAGGTCAAAGAGAGGTCTTTCAGGAGGGTCTTTTAGGAAGGTCATTTAAAGAGACAGGTAAGAACAGAGGAGGAAGGAAGGGATGAAGAGGATGAAAAGGAAGGAAGAGGAGGAAGTGGAAGGAAGATAATGAAGAGGAAGGAAAGAGGAAGGAGGAAGGAAGGAAGGAAGGAAGGAAGGAAGAGGAGGAGGAAGGAAGGAAGGAAGGAAGAGGAAGGAAGAGGAAGGAAGAGGAATGAAGAAAAAGAAAGGAAAGAAGGAAGGAAGGAAGGAAGGAAGAGGAAGAAAGAGGAACGAAGAGGAACGAAGAGGAAGGAAGGAAGGAAGGAAAGAAAAGGAAGGAAGAGGAAGAAGAAAGGAAGGAAGGAAGGAAGGAAGGAAGGAAGGAAGGAATGAAGGAAGGAAGGAAGAGGAGGAAGAGCTAAAGGTCAGATAAATCATTACCTTAGCAAGAAGAGCAGGAGGAGGAGATAGTTTAAAGGGACAGGTGAGAGCAGGCGACATACGTTTTTTTTGCCCTTGGCCAGTCCTTTGTGATGTATAAAAACCAAACAAAAAAACCAAACAGGTAATGCAAAGTTTTTCAATAGGAGTGAAGGAAATGAGTGTCTGAATGAATGTTAAGTTTTGTAAGTGGATTTTCTGTTACTTTTCGTATATTGAAAGTGAAGATGTACCAAACAGTGTAAGAAAAGTTGAAAATAATGACTTTGAGGTTTCAGGAACTAAGAAAGATTAATGTCTTGTTTGAAAAATATGAATAGTCTTAAAAAAAATACGTCTGAGATATTTATGATCCTTCTTGAATAAGTTTTATAAATCTACTACTGTTGACAAGACGTGAAGGAGAGGAAGCAGAAGAGAGAGATCAATAAAAATACGTTTGAAATAGTCTGATTATTATAGTAAGAATTAACTAAGCGATCAAAAATAGGTAGAAATTAGAGAAGAAACATTCGGAAAAAAATTGTACGATACTTAGAGAAAGAAAATGAGACATAGACAAAAAAAAAAAAATATATATATATAGGATTATTACTTTCTTATCTAACTAGCGAAAGAGATGAAAGGGTGGGAAAAAAGGAGAAAGTGTGGGAAAAAAGGAGAAAGTGTGGGAAAAAGGAGAAAGGGTGGGAAAAAAGGAGAAAGGGTGGGAAAAAAGGAGAAAGTGTGGGAAAAGAGGAGAAATTGTGGGAAAAAGAGGAGAAAGTGTGGGAAAAAGAGGAGAAAGGGTGGACAAAAGGGGAAAGTGTGGGAAAAAGATGAGAAAGTGTGGGAAAAAGAGGAGAAATTGTGGGAAAATGAGGAGAAAGTGTGGGAAAAAGAGCAGAAAGGTGGGAAAAAGAGGAGAAAGTGTGGAAAAAAAGGAAAATGCGTGGGAAAAAGAGGAAAAGGGTGGAAAAAAAGGGGAATGGGTGGGAAAAAAAAGGAAACAAGAAAACTTTTGTACATTCACCAATACTGAAGCTACGAAGAAAACCACTTTATATGCCCAGTGTTAGGACCCAAGACATTGGTATGAGAGTGAGGGAAATTACATCAATAAGTCTTTAAGATGCAACAAAAGCTAAAGAATGGAGAGAGAGAGAGAGAGAGAGAGAGTGAGAGAGAGAGAGAGAGAGAGAGAGGAAAGAGAGAGAAGAGGGAGGAGGAAAAGGAAAGGAAAAGGGGAAAAAAAGGGGAAGGGTAG
>JACEEZ010012422.1:0-15000 GCA_016584305.1 Chionoecetes opilio | reverse complement strand
AGATAAAGAGGGGGAAGGCTCAGGGAAAAAAAAATTGATAAAAAGAAGCTTAGTGGGAAATAAAATAGAAAAAAGTAAAAAGAAAAGAAAATTATAATGAAAATTAACAACAAAAAAAAGATATTGAAAAATGCAAATCGAGTCTAAATTTGGCAAAAAAGGAAAATTAGAATATGAAAAAAGGGAAAAAAAAAAAACGTTGAACTTTTAAAAGCGAAAAAAACAAAAAAAAATTACACTTTAAAGAAAGGATACAAATTTGGGAAAAGGCAAATGATAAAAGGCAAGTGAAAATAATACAAAGCCCGCGAACAATGAGGATTTAAAGCCAAAAAATATGGAGAAAAGTTATGCATTAATTTATTAAACCCCTTCTATTCGTATATTTTATGTTACTTTACAGCGGGGGTTTCTCAACCTTTTTAATTTTTTGGTACCCCTTGAGGTTTTAAAAGAAATTAGTCACGCCCCCCCCGGTACTCAAAAGGGGCAGCATCTAAAAAAGGGAAAAAAATAAATGCTTTTGGTTTTTAAATTAGTTTAAATTTTAAAATTTGTTTTAAAAAAGGGTAAAAGGGGGGAAAAAAATTTTTTCAAAAAAACCCCCCAAAAAATGGACTATGTCACAAATGAGAAATTTACATTTAGAAAAATTAAACCCCACCGCAGACAGTTTTAAATTTCATTGGGACAGTGAACTAGTGTTGCTTGCAGATATATTTGGGCCAGCTTTTAACTATTAACGGTGATAGGAAAAGTTCCCGGGTTTTGGGGAATAGCATACAAAAAAAATTTAAAAAAAAGAACAAAAGCAGACAATTTTTTAAACCGAAAACCCTTTTGAATATGGGGTAGGGGTTGCATTTACAGCTTATAACTAGTTATTTCATGGGGAATACGTGTGGGGAAATAGCTTTTCACTAGCATGAAAACAAAAAAAAACCCTAAAGGTGGGCATTGTTTTCCACTGACGGGAAAACTAGTGCTGATTTTTAAAACCCCAAAGGGGACTACTGTATACGGGAAACTTGAAACCTTTTGGGGCAAATTTCCCCGTGGAGGGCCAAAAGTTTTTGCGATTCCGCCTTTTTTGAAACACACACCATTTCCCCTTCCTATGGTTTTCCATTTAAAATGATATATCATTATCTTCGTAAATTTTTGGTTCTATAATTTTATCAAAAAAAAAAAAATGAAAAAATTACACTAAAGAAATGCCTTTTATGAGAGAGAAAAGGGAAATATGCACGAATTAATATTCTTTTAAAAATTTCTTCGCCATCAATATTTTTCGAAAAAAACCATTTTACTTTGGAAAAATATCAATAAAAGGGCGGAATTGGTTGGGCTGCCCAATTGTATATTTCGTTTTCCTGATAAAAAAAATTAGAACCTTTACATAAATTAGCGGTTAAACTAAATAAAAAAAATCTTTCAAGGGGAAAAAATTACCCGATTGATGATGTTATATATTTAGTTAACTTTAATTTATGCATGGTTCTAATTAAATTTAATCAAAAAAACGAAATATGTAAATTTTAAGTAAAAAAAATTTCCGCTGCATTGTTTGTTGATGTAAAAAGTCCCACGCAAAATTTTAAAAAGGGCGATGAGTTTAAGTGAATTAAAATATATATGCTTTGGTTCACGAATATTTCTTCAGGTCTCTAATGGAATTTCTTTAGTGTTTTTTTCCCAGTTTTTTTTATTTGAAATATTATTGAACAACCCTTTTCCGAAGAAAAACAGTGTATCATTTATACTGATAACCCCATGGTCTACTGTATTCATGGAACACTTTTTATTTTCCCGACCCGTTTGATTATGTTATTTTTTTATTTAAACGCAAATTTTTAGGCATAGGGGGAATTCATTATCAGAAAACAAAATATATCAAGGGAAAGCTAAGGGGAAAACCCGGGGCTTCTATTTATGTTTCATCTAAAATGTTTTCACGAAAAAATTTTAAAAGGGGGGCAAAGGGATTTTAAGGGGAAATATTAAATTTATGCTTTATTTTTTCACCTCGCATAATGACTTTTCTTTATTTGTTTTTTACGTTTTTTATTTGATAATTTATTATAGAACAAACTTTTCGAAGAAAATGGTATATCATTTATACTGATAAACCACGGGAAGGGGAAAGAAAGGGGGGGGATGTTGGGAAAAATGGCGGGGAATCGAAAAAAACTGGGCCCGCCACTTGTCATGGGGGGGTTTGGCGGGGGGGCAGGGGAGTAGCAAGTCGGGTATAGAGTGGTTTTGGGTTTAAAACCCAAAAACAAATAGTTATTAAAACTAGTTACTTACTCACATGAAGGGAACATGGTCGTGGATTAGCAAAAAAAAAAACTGAAATAGAACTAAAGTAAAGGGTTTTTTTAAAATTTCGGGGGGGACGTAAAGCTGGGTGTTCCCCAATAATATTTACTTGTAGTAGTGTTAAGTTATTTCACTCAAAAGAGAAGTCACGTGTATGACGGGGCAGGAAAAATATACTAAAACCCCCCGTGAGTTTGGGTTTTGGGCCCCTTGTTTCTTGCTCCCCAAACAAAGGTCCCTCCTCGGCACAGTTTGAAAAGAGCCACTCTTATGTTGCCCTTTAAATCCCAAAATTTGAAGTAAATTGTTTTTTTTTAAAAGCACAGTCTGAGAACCCCTGCTCCAGCGGGTTGTAGAAGGAAAAAATCAAAAGGGTTTCCGAACCCCTTTTCTTTGCAAAAAGCGGGGTAAAAAATCCCCCATTGCCCAAGAAAAACCCTTTGTAAATGAAAAAACTATAAAAAAGAATCTTTGCATTTGGGTCATGACAAAGTAAACCCAAAATTGTTTGAAATTCATCTGGAAGTGATTAGGGTCCACCTCCCAATGGATTTCGAATGATTTTGGGCAAATCAAAGTCTTTTTGATATAGGACAATAGTTATCCAACCTTGACTGAGAAAAACCCAAAGTGCTCCAAAACAAGGGCAAACCCCCCAACCCCGTAAAATTTTAATGGCAAAAATTTACCCATCAAATTAATTGGTACACTTCCCAGAAAAATTGCCCCTTTAATTCGTAAAAAAACAACATATGCGTCCGGGAAATTTTTCATCCCGTAAATAATAAAAAAATTGCCCTCGAATGTGTACGAGGAGGTCCGGGTTTTCTAGTGGAGGACAATCTAGCCCCCCTTTCTACAAATTTAAGGTTTGCATTTATTCAAAACCTAATTATTTTTAAAAACCCTGTCACGCCCCCCAAATTCCTCTCACTCCCCCGGGGGGGTACGCGTCCCCGGGGTTGAAAACCCCTGCATTACAGTTCCCAAATGTATACTGATGCAAGCAGTTTTTGCTCAGGAAGAAGAGGGCCGGCCTAGTTTTTCTTTAATAAAAATATTTGCAGGAAAAGGGTAAAAATTGAGGTGTGTTTTAAAACGTGGGGGTTTTTGGGTCTTTCAGCCCACTAAGATGGCCCCACAGCTTGGGGGCGGTGGCGACAACCCCCGGGCCGTGTTTCCTGGGGCCTTACGCGCACTTAGGTCTGTATTCTGTGGGCCCCCACCTTCATAAGGCCCAAACCCGGCGGAGGTGTTCCGCACCCTGCCCTTGGGGGCAACCCAGGCCCGGGCCTCGCGGGGGGAAGGTAAAGGAGGCGATTTACCCCCCGTTGCCCCCCCGCACCCCTAACCCCGCCTTTCCCGCAAAAACATCGTTTAGGGCGTCCGCGGCGGCCCCTGTTGCCCTGCACCGCCCATTTCTCGAGGCTACTTTTTAGCCCGGGAAATTTCTTGCCCAAAATTTTTGTTTTGTACCCAAATAAGGGGGAAAACCAGGAAAAAACCCGGAAAAATTTAGAAAATTTGACAAAAGAAAGGGCAAATACGAGTTACTGTATTTCAACAAGGGAAAAATAAGAAATATAAAATAAAAAGTATGAATAAAAAAATTTTATAGACATAGAAAAAGATGGTTTTCCGGGCAGATTTGTACTTGAAACCCGGGCCTGAAAAAACCCTCACCAGCCATGAAAAAAAGACGGGTTAAACCCCTTTTCCCTTTAGGGGACCATGTTTTGGGCCCTTTATGTCTTTCAATATGTTATTCTAATGGGTGACCCTTTAGGGCCTTCTGGGACAGTTTCCCCCCCTCTTGGGGGCGACTTGAGGGCAGCTCGTCAATAGCGGGGGAGCATTGATGGATCCTTTCCCCATTTCCTTATACACAAAGGGGACTACGTCTATTTCCCTTATTGTGGGGCGCCCGGTTTTCCAATTACGTTTTCTCTGTAAAAAGGGCCTCTGGTGCCGTTGCCCCAACAGGGCCCTCTGGTGTTGCCTCCGCCCAAAAGTTAGTTTCCGGCCGGGGAAACCCCATAAAAGGGTGGGGCCCGGGGGCTCTTTTCCCTACTCCCCAAATTCAATAAAGTTCAGGTGATGGGGAAACAGGCGTTTCCCTTTAAAAAACCCTGTTAGTTTTACAATTCAATTAACACTGTCTTTTCCGGTCCATAACAAGGGGGGGATTCACACAGATACTTGACCCCCCGTCCTGCAAACCAAAAGTGGGTTTTTTTGTTTTGTTCAGAACCCGATATGTCCCCTCGTTGCCGTCTTAGGGGAAAGGGGGGCACCCCCCTAAAGATAAACTAGGGGGTAATCCTTAAAAGGGCCCTTGGTACTTGACAAACGCCCCAATTTTGCTGTGTATCAAGGCGTGTGTCTCCCTCTACTTTCCCTGCTTCACTTTCGTATCTTTTCGTTTTGTCGCATTAAATTTTTTTATCTATTACGGCCCGCCTTCCTTGGGTTGGGGGTCTCGCCTCTTTCTTTTCCCCTTCCCCACCCCCAAGGCCTTTACCTCACCATTGGGGCGCTTCTTTACTAATTTCATCATGTAAACAGCAATGTTTTTTTTTTTATTATTGGTGTTTTTTCTTTACTTTTTCCGGGAAATCAAAAAAAGCCCCCTGCAAGAGTTCTCTTATTTTTCCCGGGGTAGAGGTTTGGGGGTTCCAGGTTGTTTTTTACCTGGGTTTTTGGGGGTGTTTTTCAGGCGCCCTTGCCCCCAGTGCTTTATGGGGAGCTCAGGGGGTTTTGGGTTGGCACGGGTCTGGGCCCTCTTTGGCCAGGGTGGGGCGGGGTGGGGTTTGAAAGGGGTGAGGGAGGGGAAAATCCCAAGTGAAACAAAGGGGGGGGGGAGTGGTTGACGGCAGAGGGGCACGTGGTTGGGGGTGGTTGAAAGGAAAAGAGGGACAATTTTGGGAGTTGAAAGGGGGGGTTAAAAACAGAGGACTTTTTTTGGGGGGGGTTTTAGAGACGGAAAAAAGGGACACTGTTGGTTGGGGGGCCGTGGGCGGACAGGGGAATCAAGGGGGGGGGGTTTAGGACCCGTTCAGAGGACATTGTTGTTTTTGGGTTTGGGGGATGGACAGAGGGCTTTTTAGGGGTTGGGGCATAGAAAAGGAAGAAAACCCTTTTTGGGGTTTGGGGGGGGGTGCATGGACAGAGGACATCAGGGGGGTGGGTTGCAGACGGGGCAGAGGACCCCTTTTTCGTTGGTGGGTGGTGGAAAGGGCAGAGGGGCTTACGGGGGGGGTATTTTAAAAACGGACAGAGGACAAATGGGGGCTGGGGGGGGTGGATGGACAGAGGACATCAGGGGGGTGGGTTTCAGACGGGGGCGAGGACATTGTCGTTTGGGGGTTTGGGGGAGGGGCAGAGGGCTATGGGTGGGGTTTTAGGCCCGGGCAGAGGACACTGGGGTCGGGGGTGGTGGAAGGACAGAGGACAATGGGTTGGGGGTGGTGGCGGGGCAGAGGACATCAAGGGGGGTGGGGGTTGGGAAAGGACAGGGAAAATATCTTGGAGGGAAAAATATACGGGCAGAGGACACTGGTTGGGGTTTTTTTGGGGTTGACGGAGGGGAGGGGAAAAGGGGGGTTGGGGGTTTCGGAAAGGGCAGAGGGGCATTGTGTGGGGGGGGTTTGGGCGGGACAGAGGGGTTATCGGGTTGGGGGTTATAGGACCGGGCCCAAAGGAAAACCCTTTTGGGTGGGGAGGGGTGGCGGACAGATGAAATTGTTTGGTTTTGGAAAATGGTGGACCCCGGGGGAGAGGAAAATTTGGGGGGGGTGTTGTTTTTTCGGGCAGGGACATTGTGGTTTTGGGGGGGGGACGGACGGGGGACATTTTGGGTTTGGGGGGCCCCTAGATACGGGAAAAGAGGACGTTGGGGTGGGGGATAGGGGCGGAAGAGGACATGTGGTTTGGGGGTTGGGGGGAGGACAAAAGGACACGGGGGGGGGGTATAGAGGGCGGAAGGGGGACATTTTTGGGGGGGGGGTGGTGGACGGACGGGAAACCATTTTTAATGGGGGCACAGATACGAACAGAGGACGTCTAAAGGGGGGGTATAAAAAGGACGGGCAGAGGACCCCTGGCTTGGGTGTTTTTTGCCGGGTAGGGACATTTAGAGGGTGGGAAATTGGGCCGGGGGGGGGCTTCCCCGGGGGGGGGGATGGGGGGGCCCGGGAGAGGGGTTTATGTGTTTTGGAGTAGGGGCACGACGGGGGCATCAAGTGCGGGGGGGCGGGGCGAGGAGTTTTTGGGGCATCAGTGGTTTTCCAGGTAGAGGGATTTTGTAAGGGCGAGGGACAGAGGAAAGGGCGAACTTTTAGTGGCGGGGAAAAGTTGGCTGAAAACCTTTTTTTGGAGAAGAGATTGGTGAAGCTTTTTTGGGGAGAGCTTAGCTGGGAAAACTTAAGTTTGGGGGGCAGAATTTTTTGAAACTTTAAATGGGTTTGGGCAGATTGGGTGAAACTTAAGTAAGGGGGAAAGATTGGGTGAAGCTTTAGTGGTGAAGAAATTTGGGGTGAAGCTTTTGTGACGGAGAGAATTTTCTGAAGCTTTTTTTTGAGGGAGAGATTTTCTGAAACTTTTTGGGGGGGATGAGTGTTTCTGAAGCTTTTTGGGGGGGTGGGGGGAAAAGATTGTCCCGAAGCCTTTATTTGAGGGGGAGGGTTGTCTGAGGGGTTTTTAGGAGAGATTGTCGGAAACCTTTTTTTGAGGGGGGAGATGTTTTGAAGCTTTATTGGGGGGGAAGATCGTTTTGAAGTTTATTGAGGGGGGAGATTTTTGAACTTTATTGAGGGAGGAAAAATTGGGCTGAAGTCTTGGTCGGGGGCTGATTTAAAAACCCTTTGTTGTTGAGGGAGGGACAAACACAAGGGGGAGGAAGGTTTTCTTGGGGCCTACACGATACGGGACTGAATACCCCGGCCTGACAAGTGATGCCCCGGACCGGGGAAGAAAGGGGCCTGAATTGACAAACAGGGGCAGAGGTTGAAGCTGGGGAGGATTTAGGACACTTGAGGCAATCGGCATTATTTACGATTTTGGCGCGGGACGGGGTAAAAACCCTGGGGACACGCAAAGGGGAAGGGCCTTGCGGTTTGGTTTACCGTTCCAAAACTGAAAAAACGAAAGCGCCGCAGACCTCGGCTTGGCCCACGAGGGAAGGAATTTCCCCCGATTAAAGTATTCCCGGAAAGGTTTTGAGGCTCTATCATACCAGCAAACGGGGGTCCAGGGCCCTGTGGCCTGTGTGAGCGTTTTTCCCCCCCCCCGGGACAAAAAACGACGACCGGGCGCTCGCACTTTGAGCGACGCCCGGGCCCCAGAGACAACACGAACTTGAACAAATAAGGCGGGGGAAGGCCATAACCCCCCCGGCCAACAGGCAGGTGGGCTTTTAGGCCCCGTAGGGCCCCGGTATTTTTATGAGGTGCTCTTTGAGGGGGACTAAAGTGGGCTCTTGGCCTGGCGGGGCCGTTTAGGAAAAGATTTTCCCAAACCCCGGGCACCCAAGCTCCAAAAACCCCCGCTTCCCGCCGCCGGGCAGGAGACGTACAGGTTTTTGGGACGCCGGGAAAGGGCAAGGGGGCCCCCGCCACTCCCAGGCCCCCCCTGGGCTCCCAAATGCCCGGGGGCGCCAAAGCCACAAACCCCGCTGGGTGGGGCCCGAAAGGGCATGGTGGGTTTGGGGGAATCCCCGCCCGCACTGTCCCCTAAAAGGGCCCAAACCCTAACAGATGAATCCCTTTTTTCGGTGTGAAAAAAACATCAAATCGGGGGGAGACATGGTACTCTTTCTTACCTCCTCCAGGGTGCCGAAAACAGGGGGGTCTTAATTTAAGGATGATTTATTTTGTGGCTTTCTCATGAGGTGAGCTTGGAGTTAAAGGACCTTTACGTTAAAGGGCCCCATCTTCACTACCTTGTGAAATTTTTACAAATGATAATCAGTACTCGTGTGGTGTGTGGTTGTGGTTTTTGTGTGTGTGTTTTGTGTGTTGTGTGTGTGTTTTAAGTGTGTGTGTTTTTGTGTTGGGGTTGTGGTGTGGGTGTGTTCTGTCTGTTGGGGTGTGTGTGTTTGGGGTGTGTGTGTCTGAGGGTGGGGTGGGTGTGTGCGTGTTTTTTTGGGTGTGTGTTTGTGTGTGGTGTGGTATGTCGGGGTGGGGTGCGTGTGTTCCCGCGTGTCTTTCGTGTGTGCGGGGTTGTGTGTTTTCGGGTGTTTTGTGTGTGTTTTGTTGTGGGTGTGTGTGTGGTGTGTCTTGGGGTTTTGGGGTGTATTTAAAAACAAACAAGTTAGCATAATGTTACCAATTAAAAAAAAATTATTACTACAACGTCCTAGACGTAAGGGGGACCCAAACCGTGCGAACATAGTTTTTGAAAAATTGGTGACCCCATTTCCCAAAAAAAACACAACACGGGAGGAAAACATTACTACAACATTTTTTGATATCCTCCCCATGCTATTTTTCATGAAGAGGGAAACATTCCCCAAATTTCTTAGGGGCAGTGGAAAGGGTGAAGTGGTGAGGGGAAATTTATGAGGGAGTACTACACGATCACAGTTTAGGTTTTTGAGTTTGGGGGTGAGGCAAGGCAGGAAAAAGGGGGGAAAGAAAAGGGAAGGGACCTACGGGGAAAAAGGTATGGAAAGGGTTTGGTAGATAGAGTAACGGGGATTTTTCCCTGATAAAGAAAGGAGGAAAAAAAGGGGAAAGGGGACTTTGGATGGAAAAAAGGAAAGTAATGAAAAGAGGGAAAGGGAAAGGAAAAAAAGGAAGGGAAGAGAGATAAAAAGATTTTTGATACAAAAAATTTTTAATAGGGAAAATGTACAAAAATACCTAAGAGCTTTTTTAAGTGACAAATTTGCCACACTGATCGTGGGGACCCGGGAAAACTCTTACACTTTTATATAGAATTTTATAGGGCTATGTCCCAGGTTAAAAACACCACCGCGCGCATCTATTGTCTGAGCCTTTGGGCTGACACCTACGCCCATAAAACAGGGGCAAACACTACACGACAGGGGAGAAGGACATCATCACCACATTGGCGGGTATCCTACACTCTATTTGTGCATGAAAAAAAATATTCCCGTATTTTTTGGTTATTGACAGTGTTTGGATTATGGAAAGTTGCTCTCAGTCCTTGGTGAAGGATACAATGGACGTTGTAGCAGTCTGGAGAGCTGGGACCTCGCTTGTCAGATTTTGGTCAATTTGGTGTCATTAGAATTTTGGGTTTTACTGCAGTTTAATACATTACAAGGCACATAGTTATAACGTCCTCAACTTGTAGATCTGACAATTTGCTGCATTTTTACTCCTACAACACCCATCGGAAATTAAAAATAACACAATGAGTGTCTGGGGGCGATAAAAAACCCAACGAGGTTAGGTTACGTAATCAATGGCCAGGCAAGGTTATTTAAAACAGCAGGGGCCCCCAGCTATGTCAGGAGGGTATTGGCAATAGGGTGTATTGTACTAAACTGCAGTTTTACCGAATATTGACCTACAGTGCCTACTTATGTTCGAACTTGTCCAAGATTTGGGTTTATATCGTATTACCATAAAATTATAGAATATTCATTTGACTTTATCTCATAATCAGCTGCTTCTGCTTCTTTTTCTTTTGAGTTCTTATTTTTATTGCAGTTAGGGTCATGATTTTTTGTTGTTGTTGCTTGTTGAGTCTGAAGAATCTAAAAGATTTTCTTCCATGAAACGGCTTTTCGGTTCTGGATAGCTTGTTAGTATAATAATTTTTTTATTTCCTTTATTTCTTCCTTAATGGGGTTATGTGCCGACGGAGATAATTATCGTGATGGTGATTGGAATATTGATGATGAGATTGGTAATGATGATAGGTCCATAATGATTGAAGTAATGATAATCATTATTTGATAGTTATATAGAATGTCATGATAATGATGATGGTAATATGTTTTAAAATATTGGTAATAATTTTGATAATGATAAGGGGGCAATAATGAGAGTAATATTGATAGTAGTAATGATGCTAAGAATTTTTTAAATTATACTAATGATAATGATAATAATAATTATAATAATGATAATAGTAAAACAATATTAATGATAAGAAGAGTGAAAGTGATACATTAGCAGGAACTGGAGATACATAAATATTATTAACAATTGAAACACTACTACTATGTATATTACTTAAAGTTTATACTACATCACCACCACCACCCCCATAAACCCGGGAACCACGTCAAAATAATCCTTTTTTACGTAAACTGAAACGGCGTCTGGGAGGCAGATGACGGGGTGGTGCGTGCGTGTGTGTGTGTGTGTGGGGTTTTGTGTGTGGTGTGTGTGTGTGTGTTGTGTGTGTGTGTGGGGTGTGTGTGGGGTGTGTGTGTGGGGTTTTGTGTTTTTGTGTGTGTGTATTCATCTATTTGTATTTTACGGGGCCTGAGCAACGCTCGTGTGGCCCCGTCTCCATATCAACATTTTTTATCATTTCTGCTTAGTGGTTAGTGTTGGGGGAAGCCACCACCCCGGGAGGCGGGTCACAAACCCCGGCTAACACCCGGTACCCATTCACTGCTGGGTGGACAGGGCTCGGGTTTTAAGAAGACCCCCCATCTGTCTTCGCCCCGCCCGGGGATCGAACCCCGGGACTTCTCGGTTGTGACCCGAGCGTGAAAACCCTTACACTACGGAGCCCCCCTGTGTGTGTGTGTGTGTGTGTGGTGTGTGTGTGTGTGTGTGTGTGTGTTGTGTGTGTTGTGTGTGTGTGGTGTTTGTGGTGTGTGTGTGTGTGTGTGCGTGCGCGTGGTGTGTGTGTGTTGCTATTACTGTTGACGGCAACATGACCACTGTTTGATAGAGGGAGGGAGAAAAGGGAAAGGGAAGGAGGGAGACGAAATAATTGGTGAGGAGGAAGAGGTAAAGGGAGAGAAGGAAAGGTGGATAGAAGAGAAAATAAAGAAACAAGTGAGAAACAAAATACCAAGAAAACGATGGAGAGCGATAAAGAAACAAGGAAGAAAAAGGAATATTTTTAGAATAGAAAAAAAGAGTGGAAGGTAGGAAAGTGAAATAGGCGAAGAGAAAAGAGAAAGGTTGTAATGGAGGAAATAAATGGGGGCAGATGAACGGAAGGCTAGGTGGACATCAGAGGGGGGGAGAGAGAGAGAGAGAGAGAGAGAGAGAGAGGGGAAGGAGAGAGAGAGAGAGAGAGAGAGAGAGAGAGAGATGAGAGAGAGAGAGAGAGAGAGAGAGAGAGGGGCCCGGACGCATCAAGAATGGAGGAAACGGGTGTCGGGCATTACAATAGAAGCCCCTCGGGTATTATAGTCAGTCAGGTTGCTGCGGGGGGGAGTGTAGGGAAAGGGGGGGAAAGGGGAAGGGAAGGAAGGGAAGGGAAGGGAGGGGAAGGGAAGGGAAGGGAAGGGAAGGGAGGGGAGGTGAGGGAAGGGAAGAGAAGGGAAGGGAGGGGAAGGGAAAGGAGGGAAGGGAAGGGAGGGAAGGGGGGGAAAGGGGAAAGGGGAAGGGGAAGGGAAGGGAGTGGAAGGAGGGGAAGGGAGGGAAGGGAAGGGAAGGGAAGGAAGGGAAGGGGAGGGAAGGAAGGGAAAGGAGGGTGGGAAAGGAAGGGAAGAGAAGGGAAGGGAAGGGAAGGGAAGGGAGGGAAGGGGGGGAAGATTAGGGAGAGAAGGGAAGGGGAAAGGGGAGGGGAGGGAGGGGAAGGAGGGGAGGAAGGGAAGGGAGGGGAAAAGAGAGAAAGGGAAGGAAGGGGAAGGGAGGGAGGAGGGAGGAGGGAGGGAGGGAGGGAGGGAGGGAGGGAGGGAGGGAAGAAGGAAGGGAAGGGAAAGGGGAAGGGAGGGGAGGGGAAAGGAGGGGAGGGAAGGGAAGGGAAGGGGGGGGAAGGAAAGGGAAGGGAGAGTAAGGCTGGAGGGAGTTTGTACCCCGGTCGCTTTGTGCCCGAGCCGTTCCAACCAGGAAGGAGAGATCACCAGGAGGATTTTTAAAATAGGATTACATAGGAATAACAAACACCAGGAGACCTATTGGTCCATGACGAGGGTATCTGCTGAAACTACATATACTAACTATCAACTACATGTAAGAAAAAAAGTTGGAAAAATGATACCATGTCCCTAAAAAATAGGAACATGGAAAATTTCGTAGTGCAGAAAGATAGGGTATGAAAATACTAACTACAACTACCACTACCACTACCACTACAACTAATCGATACGGGGGACTAGATACGAAATCGCACTATCAATACCCATTTACTTTACAGTGCGCGTTTAAGTCTGTTTTTAAATGTAGTTATTGTGCTGGCTCCGACAACATTTGCTGGTAACTTGTTCCATCGATCAACGACTCTTAACATTGAAAAATTTTACGGAGATCGGTGATGCAACGTTGACTTTTAGTTTTAAACCATTATTTTTGTTGTCACTTGAGTTGAAAGTTCGAATTTGGTTCTCTTGATTAATGACATCAAAAACCTTTTAGGATCTTAAAGGTTTCTATCAAGTCCCCACGGATTTCTTTGATCCTTTAAGGAAAACATATTAAGTTTCGCAGTCTTCTTCATAAGATGAATTTTGCAGAGATGGAATTTGTTTGGTTGCTCTTCTTTGCACTGATTCCAATTTGGTTGATCTTTTAGAAACAGGGCGACCAGAATTGAACGGCATATTCCAAGTGCGGCCTAACCAAGGACGTGTATAAATTGTGTCATCACTTTCGGAGTTTATGTTCAAAATTGCGTTTAATAAAGCCCAACATCATTTTTTGCCTTTTACTGGCAGCTAGGCAATGCGGACTGGTTTTCAGATCATTACTGATGAGACACTAAATCCTTTTCCTGCTGTACTTTAGTTAACGATTTTTTTTGCATTGATAGTTATATTTGAGGTTATCGTTGCCTATATGCATTTCTTTTTCATTTATCGGAATTGAATTTTAATAGCCATTTGTCACTCCAATCTGATAGTTTGTTGAGATCACTTTTTATGAGTTCGCAGTTTTCTTTGTATATGCTTTACCGCCTAATTTGGTGTCATCTGCAAATTTCGATATTTTAGATACAAGTCCGCAGTCCAGATCGTTGATATATATCAGAAAAAAAGTAGGACCCAAGACCGAGCCCTGAGGCACCCCACTAGTAACATCCAACCAATCAGATGCCTCGCCATTTATTACTACCCGTTGTTTACGATTTGAAAGCCAATCGCCAATCCATGAACATAATTGCTCTCCTAAGCCATGTGCCCTTAGCTTGGTCAACAGTCGCTTATGGGGAACTGTATCGAAAGCTTTCTGAAAATCAAAGGGATATTACATCCGAGGGAATTTTAGCGTCCCAGTTTGAATAAATGACATTAAAAAAATCCAGTAGGTTGTTAAGCAGGATCTTTTTTTTCGAAATCCTGCTGGGAGTTTAGTATTGAGTTATTTTTATCGAGAAAAGACAAATATTTTATCCCGCAATATTTTCTCAAATAGTTTAACAATCACAGACGTTAGACTAATTGGGCGATAATTACTTGCTAGGCTCTTACTTTCCCCTTTTTTGAATATCGGTGTCACATTAGCTAATTTCTTAATACTGGAACATTTTTGTCCCTTAGCGATTATTGAGCATAATCTTTAACGGGAGGGGAAAGTTGGACTGTGACATTCGCGAAGTAATCGCGGCGAATTTCGTCCACCCCCACGGATTTTGCTGGGGCGAGTTTTGCAAATACTTTGATATTTCGTCTACTGTTTTCTCTCCTATTTCCAATCTATCACTTTCGAGTCCCGCATACATGGTTACTGGTTTGGTAATGAAGCTTCGTCTTCTTAATAAATACCGCATTAAAGTATTCATTTAGTACGAATGCCATGCTCTTTTTATCATTACCAAGATGTTATTCTTATCTTTCAGTGGCCCAATACTTTTTTTGACGTTTTCTTACTTCGAAAAAAAAGTATTGAAAGAACCTTTTCGGGTTTGATTTGGATTCCTTTGCAATTTTTTTTCATACTCGCGCCCTTTTTAGTCTTTATTAATCCTTTGCAACGACGTTTTACGTCATTGTATTCTCTAGAATCGCAGTGGGATTTGAACGCTTGTAAAATTTTTACGCTCGTCGCTTACTGCCAATGATTTGTTGAATCTCATTAGTCATCCAACTGGGTTGTTATGTTATTTTGACGTTTCCTTTTCTGGGAACATGTTATCAACCCCCGATTGGAGTTATTTGTGAATAAATTACACATGTTTTCGGCGTTATTACCGTTTTGTAGGTCAAACCCAATCAAAATTCGCTTAGTACCCTGCTGATCTTCGTGAAATTGCTTTTTTATAATTGGAACTAATAACCCGGTTTTCTGTGATGTCTACATTGCAATTTATGCCGCATCTGATTAACTGGATCACTGTTTGCCAAAGTTCACCTATATCGCAGTAAAACAATCAGTCAGTGTCGGTAGTGAAAACTAAATCTAGGATACACCCAAATCTAGGCTCGTTAAGATCGCAAGTCGTTGGCCCCGCCGGGGCGCCCAAAGACTGTGGCGTGCAACCATACCTCTAATAAAATGTTATGTTTATGAATATTAAAAGAGATATAAGGGAATAATAGTTTAGGTTATATTTTACAATAGTGATGCAGTTTTCGGGGGCCCC
>JACEEZ010012421.1:0-15303 GCA_016584305.1 Chionoecetes opilio | reverse complement strand
TTTTTTGTTTTTTTTTACCCAAAAAAGCCTTTTGTTTTTTCTTTTTGGTTTTTCCACTGGGCCCCAAAAATTTAAAATTTGTAACTACATTATTTGGTTTTTTGGGACATTTTGGAATTTCGAGAAATAAAATATTTCGCGATGGGACGAGGGCCCGCCATACGAACCCCGGGGAAATTTATTTTGAAAGTGTAACATTGATTTTTTTCTAGACAATTGTGAAAACTAAAAAAGTGTTCTCTTTAGATTTCCAGGGGTGCACGTGGGGTCCCTGGATATGACAAAAACATTTGGGTCGAAATATGTAATGGGGTTTTTATGGAACCAAAAAAAATCACCATGAAGCTACACGATTTCGAAATTTCCATTGCCAGATTCGAAAAGAAACAAAATTTCCTTTCAGTTGGTAATTAGAAGCTGTTACCGCTGGGACCACGAAAGTCTTTTAAAGACTTTCTTTTTTGGCCCCTAGACTATGGTTAAAATTAGGAATTTTTATATTGTATCGTTTACTTTTTGTATTCATAATATTATCACCAATAAGCCTGACGCGTCGATCACAACCCGGGCCCGGGCCCCGGGAATACCGAAACGAAAAAAATAATTTCTCAAACATTTCTAACAAAACTCGTCATTGTCAAGGGAATTGTTAATAATTTTTTAAAATAAAAATATTAAAATATTATATATAAAAATTTATATTATATATATATTTTATATATATATAAAATATATATTATTATATATTTTAAAATAGATATGATATAGAAGATACAATATGTATTACAGGCAACCCTTTTTAACAGTTTTTTTTACTTTGATCAGTTTTGTTACCTAGTAAAATACTAAATAAAACAACAATAAAAATAAGATATTTAAAAAATAAAGGTTTATTAATTGAGGGTTTAAGAACTTGGCTAACTAGCAAATGGGGTTTTTAATTTCTTTTAAACAAAAAATAAATTGTCGTAACAGTAAAAATTTTAGTTGTTGGAGTGTTTTCCATGATGAGGACCATACACACAATATATTTTAAAAAAATTTTGTTTTTAAATCGGGACACTTAAGATTACAGTCATTTATTCTCGTATGTGTTGTTGTTTGAATTCAAAAAGTTGAGTTTCAGAATTTTTTAAATTTTCTAAAATATTAAAAATATAAAAAAATACTTTGAAAGTTTTTACATTTAACAGTTTATGGTTAGAGAATATTTTGGGTTTGGGGAAAAATTTTTCCTATGAAAAAAATACTTTTAAAAAATTTTTTTTTTGTGCCACTATTATTTTGTCTAAAAAAAGAGGGCCCAAACATGCCCATACGATACCAAAAATTTATATCAGGGTAAATAATGTATAATAAATACTTATCATTGCATCGTTGTAAGATTTTCCCTTACTTGTACAGCACCCCAAAAAATCTGTATAGCTTCAAACAGACCTTTTTAATATGAGGGTTTCCAGTTTAAAATTCATAAAATATATACCCCAAAAATTTTTTGTATAGGCAGCTCGTTCTTTTTAAATTTACCCTCTAGCAAAAAAGGGGGCAAACATTTTTAAGATCTTTTTTGAAAAAAAAAATTTTTGTCTTGGAAATTTTGAGCTTAATTTATTAGATTAATCCAGTTATTTAAAAAATTTAAACCGTACAAAAATTTTGAATAAAGGGGAAATATTTTTATTGGCTATTAGAAGTTTGGTGCTCTCATATATTGTAAATTTGAATTTTAGTTCTAAATATATAATGTCATTAATGTTTTTTAAAATAGGATTGGTCCAAAAAACGGCCTTGGGAAACCTGTAGTTAAAAATTTTAGTATTAGAATATTTTGAATTACAATAACCGATTGTTTTCTTTTATTTATGTAACTTTTAAATAATTGTAATGGCAGTCCTCTGATACCCATTTTCAAGCTTTTTAAGGAGAAATCAGGTTTTGGGGTATCAAATGCCTTAGAAAAATAAAGGATAGTCAAAAACAAAATTTTTTTCTCTAATATTTGTAAACTTTGGGAGACAAATGAAGAATTGCTGACTCGAGAGATTAGCTGGGAAACCATGTGATAAAAAGTGAGCATATTTATTTTCAATTATCCACTAAACGATGGTAATAATTTTTTCTATATCTTACAAAAGCTGGTAAAATCGAGATTGGTCTAATTTTTAATATCAGTTTTTTTGCCAGATTGTGAAAGGGGAAATTTACTTTAGCTTTTTTAAAGTCTCGGAAAATTTTCCTGTTTCAAGGACAGATTGAAAATGTGCATCAAGGGAGGTGACATAAAGATGAAGATTTTTTAGGACTATAGTGATATGTCATAAACTCCGGAAGCTTTGGGTTTTGATGTTTTATATATCTTTCATTTTCTTAATTATTTGGTGCTGATATAGAGAAAAAAGAGGAGGGTTAGGAAAATACTTGACATAATCTTCTGCTGATCATTTGCGTAATGTTTCCCATTTTTAAAAAGTGTTCGTTAAAATTTGTCAGAAGTGTGAAAAGGGGTGGCTGTAACCTATTTGATGTTTATTGGGTTTTTGCTTGACGTTGTCCCCAATTATAATTAATGTTTTCCAATGTACTTAGGATTACTTGGTTAGTTTTTGAGTTGATCTTTAATATTTATTTTTTGCCTCTCTTAATATAGAAGTTAATTTGTTCCTGAAAATACGATAGGTCCCCTTATAAGTTAAGGCCTTTTTTTTTGCGAGCCTTTCCGTCTTTTCTTTTTAATACTTTTTTTTTGGGGCCGGGGTAAGTAGGGGCGATGTTACTTGGGGGGAGAGGATTTTTTCACTGGAAAGTTTTTCTGAAAGTTGAAAAAACTTATGAGGGAAAATTTGGGTGGGATCATTTGATTTTGGCTCGTAGAACTCATTCCAAATAACTGGTTAAAGCATACTGAAATTAAAGAGTTACATTCGAATATATTCTAACTTTTTATGAGGGGGTTTATTTTAAGGGTTTTGGGTTTAAAAACTGAAAAATTTTATCGGAAAGTGACAGATATGTCTTTTTCCACTATGAAAATTTTTTATTACTTTGAATTTACCGTGTAGTCCATATGTGATCTATCAGTTTGAGTATGTGGGTGATTCAGTGGCCCTATGTTTAATGGAAACAAAATGCAAAAATGTGTTGTGTGTTTTTGTGGTGTGTGTGTGTGTGTGGTGTGTGCGGTGCGGGGCGTGTGTGTTTTTGTGTATGTGTTTTGGGATGTGTAGGGGGTGGGGTTGTGTGTGTGTGTTGTGGGGTGGGGTGTGTGTGTGTGTGTGTTTGTATTGTGTGTGTGGGGTTGGGTGTGTGTGTGTGTGTGTGGTTTTGGTGTGTTTTTGGTGTGTGTGTGTGTGTGTGTGTGTATGTGTGGGGGTGGTGTGGTGTGTGTGTTTTTGTGTGGGTGTATGTTGGGGTGTGTGTGTGTGTGGTGTGTGTGGTGTGTGGTGTGGTGTGTGTGTGTTTTTGTGTGACAGAGAGGCGACGTCGGGAAAGATCAAAAAAGGGGTCTAGAACTGAACAATTTTCAAATGCAATGATGTCAGTTTTGGGAAGAACAACCCAGGAACATTTTTCCCACTCATAGCATTGCTACTTGAAGGAAGTGTGATGGTGACGGCCCCCGCGCTCGCTTTTAAATTTGCATCACGGCTTTTCCAGCACTCCTGGGAGGGAAAAGGGGGGGATGAGAGGGAGTAGGTAAGGGAGAAAGGGGGAGTGAGTGAGTGAATATGATGAAAGGGAATACAATCCCCATCTTAAAAAAGGTGCAGGTGGGACAAGACGCTCCCAAACTCGGGGTTTACAAAGATGGGGTGAACACTTCAAGAAATGCAAACAATTTTATTTTTTCTTCCCGCCTGTTTTTTATAAAAAATATTGTCATATTTAAAAAAATAC
Source organism: Chionoecetes opilio (assembly GCA_016584305.1). NCBI lineage: Eukaryota > Metazoa > Arthropoda > Malacostraca > Decapoda > Majidae > Chionoecetes > Chionoecetes opilio. The sequence goes on along the minus strand of JACEEZ010012421.1, from coordinate 11,409 downwards.
GTTCAAATTAATAAGATGAAATTACGACCGATTTTATTTAACTTAACACCAAAAGGAGCTAAAATGGGGCAAAAAAAAAGTCAATAAAAACCCCGTTTTAGACAGCCCCATATAATAGTATATTTTTTTTTAAAAAATTTGGATTTTTTTTCCCAAGTCTTACGCGGCCCCCCCTTTCCCCTGGAGCAGCATCCCAAAAAAAGGCGTTGCAATCACAACATTTTTTGGGGCCTTTAAATATCAATAAAACACTCCATTCCATTTTCTGGTCCTCCACCGCCGACCCCACCGGGATACGGAGGGTGCATGGCTGAGCCCCAAAACCACCTGTTCCACCTCAAAAAGCTGCTGCAAAAAAGGACTCGAGGCCCTGCCGCCGTTTACGAGCCTCCGAGGTACCCCCGACGAGCAGGTCATTACTTCCGCCGTGCTTGTCACCAAGGCGCTGTGATGCAGGAAAAAACCGGCGCAGCACACGCTGACGGCGGGGGTGGAGGCAAATGTCCCTTTAAGAAACTCTACAGAACTGAGGGAAACGGTCTTCGCTGAGAAAGGCACAGGGGACGCGGGGGGGAGGAGCGGGGAGGAGGGCCGCCCTGGAGAACGCTCTGACCATGCTCTGCTCTGCAGCGGAGCTGGGGGCCCTTTGGGGCCGCCAGACACAGTCATGAAAGGAGAGTGGCCGTCCACTCCGCCTCCAGGTCTGTCCCCCCGGATCCAGTAGCACTGCTTCCCCGGGCGGTCAACGTGGGTCACCACCACCATTAACACCCACATCCAAAGCCTGCAGCGCGGGGAAAACGATGGGCGACGAGGGGGCCCCTCGCAGCGACTGGGTTTGTTTGGGGTTTCTCCCCAGAGAAGCGCCCAAAGTGCCCGGGGTTTCCCCGATGGGGTGATCGAAGAACGGAGGTACAGTCTGGGGGGAGGCAAAGCTTCACCAAACTTGTCCAATTAGGAAGACTCCCTTGTGAAAAACTCTAAGTATTTGGTGTTTACGTAAATGTGTAGTGTGTGTGAGTCTTGTTTGTAAGTATTATAAAAAAGTAGTATGTATGTAACGACCGAATCATGTAAGCGAAAAGAGTATTGTAGTCAGTGCTGTGTGGTAGTAGTGTGTTTGTTAAGAGCTCATTAGTGCAATAGGTTTTTACTTTTTTTATAATTGTTTTATAGCCCCTCATTTTTTCATCTATTTCTAACCCCACGGAGCGAGTTTTAAAGAGTCATTTCACGTGAAATGTCTCGCTAATCAGTGATGACATTAAGAACCCCAATGCAAATCATGGAAGCCAAAAAAGATGTGAAGGGGAGTAAGGGAAGTTTTTGTCGTGGGAAGATTAAGGGGAAACAAGAGGAATTAACTCAAGTCAACAAAAGGGAAAGGGATGGAAAGACTTTGTGACTTTGTACTTGTGACTTTGTACGTAAGCACAAAAAAATCACTCAAACGATCTAAAAGCTGGGGAAAATAAGGTTTTCGAAAAAAAACCCCCCAAAATTGATAAGTAAGACGCCTGTTATCAAAATTACAAAAAAATCAAACTTGCAATGAAAGACTCCCCCGGATAGAGAATGCCGTGTGTGTGTGTGGGGTTGTGTGTTGGGGGGTGTGTGTGTGTGTGTGTGTGTGGTGTGTGTGTGTGTTGTGTGTGTGTGTGTGTGTGTGTGTGTGGTGTTTGTTGTGTGTGTGGTGTGTGTGCAGCCCACGTATAGCGCGGAAATGGCTTCACCAGACAGGAACAAAGCATTTTTTTTTGGCTCCTGACCAACGAAGAGGAACACCAAGAAAATGTCGAGTCTCCCTACCCGCCCGCCGCTTTCTGCCCGTTTAAAAAAAACTCCCCTGAAAAACCCCGACTGGATTCTTTTTTCATGGATGAGAAAGCTCGGTCCCTTAGTTGTTTTTTTTTTTTGCGAATTTTTCGGGAAGGGAGGGAAAAGGGGGGGGGGTATTTCCAAAAAAATCTGCAGGTTGGGCGGGTTTCGATAATTTTTATTACATTTTTATTTTACTTTCAAAGAATGGCCAAGGGGAAAAAAAAAGAAGAATGTAACAAAAAACCGCTTTATTGCCGCCCCATAAAAAAAGACAGTAAGAGAATATAGAAAAATTGGGGGGGCAATTTAGTTTGAATACCTGGTTTTGTGTTCATTTTTTTTTACTTCGGAAATATCGACGTTTCATAGCAAGTTTTCCCTTTGCAAAAAAACTTGAAGGTTCGTGATGAGATAAAGAGATCAAATTTTATTCCCCCGTTTTAAAGTGGGAGGTCATAAAATGCCTAAAATGTTTAGTTGAACTATTAAAATACTATTAAAAGGGAACGTTTTATAGCAAGCATAGCATCCTTGCGTTGTGGTTTCATTACATTAGACGCCCTTTTATGCCAACTTGATGTTAGCCCCAAACCATAATGTCATGCCAAATGCCAACCTACGTACACCCGCGTGTGGCCAGCCACCTCACGCACTAAAGTATTGTAAAAAATCGATAAAAACAGGAGAATAAAAAGGACGACAAGCCTGATCGGGGAAGGTCCGAAGGACGTCATACGCAAGAAATGTAGGTACATCTTACATCAGGTGAAAACCGGTAATGCCATTCGGAACATACACCATTTCCACTTACCCCATTTAGTCCCGCAAGAAAACACTCACACGAATATTCGTATTAAAAAATTATCGGCCCAATAGTGTGTGACACGTAGAAAACATAATTGAACACCCCACAGTGAACATTTTCCCATAATATTGTAATCCTTTTTTTCCCCCCCAATCTCCAAAAAAACATAGGGCTGAAAGTACCTCCATCAAAATATGAGAAAACAGAGTATCAAAATGTCATGAAAATCATTAATGAAAAATAATAAAAATAAAATAATAGTAAAACCCAATGATAAATAAGATAATAATAATAAAAATAAATTTTTATTATTTATATTTTTTGTAAGCAGTATTCCCAAATACTGTTATCGCGTAGGGTAGTCTTTGGCTATTAAAGATCCCGTGGCCCCCTGGCCCCCTTTCCCCGGGGGCCCCGTGCGACTTGAAAAGGGGGCCCCTGGGGGGGGGCCAAGCAGGGGGCCAGCCTAAAATTCTGGAAGGGTTGGCCCCCCCCTGCCCCCCCCTAGAACCGCCCCGTTTACGACAATTCCCTTGACAATGACTGGTTGTGTTGAGAAATGTTTAGAAAAATTTTTTTGTCTGTGTTCTGGTATCCCGGGGGCCCGGCCCGGAGTTTTGATCGACGCGTCAGGCTTTTGGTTAATATTATGATATACAAATTTAAACAGTACAAAACCTATATATTTCCTAATTTTAACCATAGTCTAGGGGGCCAAAATGAGAAATCTTTAAAATCGACTTTGGGTACCCATCGGTAACAGCTTCATAATGTACCAACTGAAAGGAAAATTTTTCATTTTGATCTGGGAAAGGGAAAATTTTGAAATCGTGTAGTTTTGGGGATTTTTTTGGGTTTCCATGACAACCACTTACATATTTCAGCCAACATGTTTTGTCTAGTATCCCGTGGACCCCACGTGACCCCCTGGAAAATCTAAGAGAACTACTTTTTTGTTGCACAAATAGTCTAGAAAACAAAATCAATGTTAAAATGTCAACAATGTCCCCTGGGGGTTGTAGGGGCCACGTCGATGCGAAATATTTGACTTTTTTTCGAAATTACCAAAAAGTCCCTAAAACACAAATAAATTTGTTACAAATTTAATTTTGGTGCCCACGTGAAAGAATAAAATGGCCCATTGTAATAAGAACAATTAATGCAGTAATTGGTACAAGTTTAGTCAGGAACGGCAAAAACTAAAAAAAAGGGGGAAAAATTACTTCGGTTTCGCGACAACTTTCAACAAAAATACAATTCTTTAAAATATACAACATACTGGTCAGTTTAACAGATCAAATCATCGTCTATTATTCCCCCATCTAAGCAGTCAAACAATTTAAATACATATTAATTTAAACATAAAAATAATTGTTCCCCGTAACCCCCCCCCTAGTGCTACTTTTTGTTGTCAATGGCCCAATGGGCCCATGGGGCCCCTTTTAAGGCCCTATGAGGCCCCCCATGAGGCCCCAAAAAAGCCCAAAATGATCAAAAATGAAAAAAAAAATCAGGGGGGGTACAGCGCCCCCCGGACCCCCCAGTGAGTAGCTCGCTTCGCTCGCCACCCACCCCATCAAAAAAGGGGCCCTATATAATATGGCGTCCACTACAGGTATCTCGTGGGGGCCCCCGATCAGTATCATAACCCCACATGACCTGGATGGGTTTGGTCGTGGGATGTGCGTAGTCAACAAGGAACTGACCTCCCCCCTCCCTCCCCTCCTTTCCTTCACTCCTCCTCCTCCCCCCCCCTTTCACCGGAACAAAAACAGCGGGGGCAAAAGAGCGGGCAACCCTGGAGGTGCTCCCATCGCACAACACAAAAAACACCCAAGCCCCCACCACTTTCTTCCTCTTCCCTTTTAAAACCCAGGCGGTCTTCGGTGGGCTTCTTATTTTTTTTTTTTTTTTTTTTTCATTTTTTCCCTTTTAGCGCCTGTGGGGGAGTGGTGACCCAGGCTGGATGGTAGGTTTTTCGGTTCAGTGGGGGTTCGAGGGTTTTGGGCCCGCCCGTTTGGGGGTGCAGGCAGGATTCTTATAGGACGCCTGTGAGGCTCATGCCGCCCCCCCCTGTCCCCCCGATGTACCGCAGTCGAAGGGGAGTTGATAGGGAGGGCTGTGGGTGTTTTAGGCCACTCGACGGTGCAGAAAGGTTTTGGGTTTTTTGGGGGTCGAATCGGGTCACCGAGAACGCCAGTCGGGGACCTAACCCCTCCGCTACCCCCTCCCCGTTTTTTATTTAATAATAAACACTTTCTTATTTTCTCTCTTACTCAGGAACTCCCACACCACCCCTATCCCGAAGCCAGATAAATTTTCTCGCTATGGACACATTGTGATATGACCTGCTGTCTGGCACATTCCCCCCTTTTTGGCATTAAACAATCAATAATCAATACACCCTTTCTAAACACCAACTACTTTAAGTTCATCAAAGGGGGCGTCTTTCCTAATTTGGGCAAGTTGTGGTGAAGCTTTTCCCCCCGCCAATGTGACCTACGCATACGATCACCCGAACGAAGACCCGGGCATTTGGGCTGCTTTAGGCTGGGCAGAACCGCGGCAATCCCCGGGGTGCGCGGGCCGCCTCGTCAGCCGCATCGTTCCCGCGCTGCGAGGTTTGGATGTAGCTGTTAATGGGGGTGGGAGCCCACGTTGACCGCCCGGGGGGAAAAGCTGCTACTGGGCCCGGGGGACAGACCTGGGGGCGGAGGGACGGCCCCTCTCCTTGCAAGACTGTGCCCATAATGTACTTTATAAGTACTAATATACTTAGACTTATAAGTATGTTTGTTTTTGTTTTAGCCATAAAAATTTCGAAAGGTAACTGAATATACCCAAAATTTGTCAGCCGACAAGGAACTAAAAGGTCATATCTATAAAAAAATGATATATTAACTAAAAATCGTCTAATTTTAGTCATATTAAATGGATCAGAGGGGGCAAGTCGTATTATCGTCCTGCAAAAAAAACAAGGAAGCCCCACTTCTAGCGGCGCAGCGGTCTTCATAAAATTTTTAAAAAAACCAATAGAGTACTACGTAACTCATTAACTCTAGTACCGACTGTAACCTGCATCTGTTTTTCTGTTTGCGTCACTACCTCATGCAGGGGCTTAATAACAATAGGAAAGATTAAAAAAAAAAAAGGAAATAATTAAATAATTAAAAAAAGGGGATTTAATAAAAAAAATTGAAGACATTTTATGAGAGATGATTTGTTCCTACCTCAGGGGGTTTTTCGTTTTTGTTTTTTTAAGAAGAAAACATGTACAGAAAAAAGAAGAAAAGAAAATATATGTTATATACAATAGATAGATAGTAATAGATAGATGATAATAGATGATAGATAGATAGATAGATAGATAGATAGATAGATAGATAGATAGAAGAAGATAAAAGATAGGTAGGTAGATAGTAGAAGATAGATATAAAGATAGATAGAAGATAATAGTAGTGATAATAGATGATAGAGATGAAGATAGATAGATAGATAGATGATGATAGATAGATAGTAGATAGTAGATAGATATAAAAAAGTAGATAGATAGATAATAGATAGATAGATAGATAGATGATAGAAGATAGTAGATAGAGGCAACATAATAGGAGACCCCCTTCGATGCTAGAGTATTCTTGTAAAGTTTGATGAAATGCTCACGAAAATAATAATGAAAAAAAATAGCATACTTCTGGAGATTTTAATCTGACTTTTAAAGTCGGACCCAAAAAAGGCTGTACTGAACTAATTAATATAATAAATTTAAGGCATTTCTTTAAATAATTACAAAACCAAAAAAAGAGTTACAGTTCCACTGAAAAATATTTTGATCCATTGGTCTAACAACTTTAGGCGAATATTTTAAAAGGAAATTTATTTATGACACACGCGATCATTTTCCTGTATTTTCGATATTTCTATCTAAAGATCAACAAACATAGTATCAGTCTTCCATATTTCTTTTGGGGATTACTCTACTAAAACAGATGGATGTCTTAAAAAATGTTTAATTAATAAAAATTTGGGATTTAGTTTTTGTTCACAAAACTAAAAGTTGTTACAGAAATTTTGAAAACTATTTTTTCTGCCTAGTTTCAACAATCATTTCCCTTTGATAACAAAAAAATTTAAACCCCCAAAGTACGTAAACCATATATAACCCCGATAATTTAACATGTTAAAAGAAAAAATAGGGCCCAAAAGGGAAAATATGCAAAACATCCCTTACGTATGGGGCAGTGTATCGCGGATCCGCAACCGGGAAACCCAGAGAATAAAACGCTGCACGAGTACCTACTATCAAAAAAATTGTATAAAAATTTCGGGCCAAATAAAAAACATTTGGGAAAAGAAATAAATGAATTTTTTAAACCGAAAAAAGAAATCAAAGCTTAGTGTATGTTTTATTGAATGACCGTGAAATTACTGATCCTGTAAAATAGAAAACAACTTCAATAATTATTTTGTGATATAGGAAGAAACTAGCGGAGGATAGAAAAAACCCGTCAGATTTTCACAAAATTTAAAAAAATGACAATAGAAACTTTTTGCAATTACCCCTTTTCAGAAAATGAAATTTAGAAGTTATTAATATCCCCAGATCTTCCCCGGGGGCTGTGAGGGGGGTTACCTTGAAATATTAGGAAATCGCAACTCTTTTATCTCCCTTTTTTCGTGAAATTAATTCGTTTTTTCAAGGTGGTATTTTTCCAAAGGGCGGAAGTTGCAAGAGTTACCCCAATATATAAGGCTGGAGATAGAAGAGAAAAAGAACCCAACCATTTCAGTACTGAACTCATTTAGAAAAATTTATTTTGAAAAATTAATGTCAAAAGAATATTAGCTTTTTGTCAAACCCGAATAATAACAGAAGCGCAGCATGGATTAGAGGGGGCAGACCCACAAAACGCATTACTCTTTAAACGATATTTTGACATCTTTTGAAAAAAAGAAATTATATGTGAAACATTTTTAGACTAAAAGGTTTTGACACAGTGGATCCCCATATCCCCTTTTAAAAACAAATTAGAGCATTACGGCCAGGGGAACAAGAACAGAGGGTTTAATTATTTTTAAAAAATGAAAGCAGTTGTCATACAACAACTGTCTTCATCTACTCAAACCATTTTTTGGTGTCCCTAAAGGACCCATATTGGGACCCTTGTTTTCCCTTTTTTATATTAACGACTTTTAAAAATTCTAGCATATCTTTAAAAATTCTTTTTTTTGCAGAGTTTGCACATTATATAAAAGCCACCCAGACTTCGGTCTGATGTCCAGTCAATGAAAAAAATTAAAATAATGTAACAAATGGAAAACGTAATAAATTAAACTCAATTCTGAAAAATCTAATTACATGATTTTTCACAGAAAAAAAAAAAAAAAAAGAATTAATCTGGAAATAAAAGAAAATTTTAAGTACAAAATTCCAGGAGTAACTTTGATAATAAAAAAATTTGGAATGTGACATAAAGAAAGTAATTAATAAAGTAAATAAAAAAGAGTGGCATTTGCAGCTCACACGTACCAATTTAAAGGGGGGTCGCGACATGTTACCACACTCTAGTTTTCCCCAACTTATATATTGTAACGCAGTTTGGGGCCCGTGGCCACCTTCTAATATAAATCATCTTATTTCCAAAAAAGAGTAATTTGAACATTTCGGAAAAAGAAGATATAACACACTAAAAACCCGTTTTTAAATGCCAAATTATAAAAATAAATGAAATAAAAATATATTTTTGTCTTTTTTTGTCTATAAATGTTTGCATAATTTGATGAAAAAACTTTTTTTCGGATTCGCATTAATGAAGATTAACAAGAGGGGTTTATGTTTTAGAGGTCCAACGGTACTTTTAAACCAATCACAAACATGTATCGTGTATCACGGCGGGAAAATTGGAATGAATACCCTTGGACTTAAAAAAAAAACCACCTTGATAGTTTTTAAACATTGTCTCAAAAAAGTTTCCCCTTATTGCAATACCACAACAGAAAAGGGAAAAATTTTTGTAATATGGTTTACTTTGTACTCGATGTGTAGTTTTTTGTATGGTATTTGCTCGTAGTGTGTGTAGCGTTTGTCGTATGTGTGGTATGATGTGTGATATTTATCGTTGTATATGTATGTGATTCGCTCGATGTTATGTGGTGTATTTGTCTATGGTATGTGTGTGATTTTTCAATGTTTTGGTGTGCATTTTTTCGTTGTGGGGTGTGTATTTGCTATATGTGTATGTGTGTTGTGTGTGGTTTTTTTCCCCTGTGTATTGTGCATTTTTCTATGTGTTTTTTGTAGATACGTATTTAGCGTATGTTATTGTATGTTTTAATTAAATTTGATATCTTCAAGTGTGTATATATAGGGGCCTTTTAAAAGGTTTTACTCTCAACAGGCTCAGCCAATTTATATAATTATGTATTATGTTTTTTTCATGTATAAAAGTTTTGGGTAAAAAAATGTATAAAATCAAATCTAAACTAAATCTATCTATCTATCTATCTATTTCTTTTATTTCTACTATCTATTATCCTAAACTATCTATTATCTACTATCTATCATCTTCTATTCTATCTATCTATCTATCTATCTATTATCTATCTATCTATTATCTATCTAATCTATCTATCTATCTATTATCTATCTTTATCTATCATCTATCTATCTATCATTTTTTTATCTATCTATCTAATTTTTCATCTATCTATCTATCTATCTATCTATCTATCTATCTATCTTTATCTATTTTATTTTTATCTATCTATCTACATCTATCTATCTATCCCATCTATCTATTTATCTATCTATCTATTATTATTAATATATTTCTTTTCTCTTTTTTCTTATTTTTCTTCATTAAAAAAAACTACATCAAAAATATCCCCTATAAACAACATCATCTTCCAAGATAATTCTTATTTTTTTTATTTAATCTCCTTTTTTAATTATTTTTATTTCTTTTTTTATTAACTTTCCCATTTTATATAATTCCCCATATATCCAACCAAACAAAAATCATTTACATCGATCTAATTACATTTACACAATTTTCATCTATTTTTTATTTTTATTAAATTTAAAAACCCTCGCCCATAAATCGGTCTTTTTTTTTTTCACTATAATACAAATTCTCCCCTAACCATTAATAGACTACAAATTTAAAATTTTTATTAATTATCTATTTTATAAAATTACCCTTTTTTCTTCCTACTAATTTTATTTCAGTTTACTTTCTAAATTTTCTAACAAAATACAAAACATACATTATTTAATACTAATTTTTTTTATACTTTTTAATAATATAACAAATTTTTTTGGGGTCAGCCTCCCGGGTTTCCCCCATAGTACAGCTTCCCCGGGGTAGGCCTAACCCATTTAAGAATCCAAAGTACCTAAACCTACAGCGCCCCCCAATATTGCCGCGGTTTGCCCACCGAACAACCAAAATGCCCGGGGTTTTTGTTCCGGGTATGATAATGGATCACATCTTGGGGGGGAAAAAGTTAAAAATTGCCCCAATAGGAAAAAGTCCGGGTACTCTTTTGGTTTTCTAAGGGTGTAGTGATTTTTGATTTTTAATGCCAAAAGGGGGAATTGAAAAGATATTTTTGGCCAAGTGTGTGCCAAAAGACGAGAACAATTATCTGGCTTCTGTATAGTGTGGTGGTGGTGAGTTCCTGAGATATAGAGAAAAAAATAAAAAAGAGTGTTTATTATGTAAATAATAAACGGGGAGGCGGAGCGGAGCGGTTAGAGTCCCCGACTGGCGTTCCGGTGACCCGAGTTCGATCCCCGAAGAAACCCAAAACCTTTCTGCACCGTCGAGTGGCCAAGAACACCCACATGCCCTGCCTATCAACTCTACCTTCGACTGCGAGTGCATCGGAGGACACAGGGGGCGGCATGAGCCTCACAGGCGTCACTATAAGAATCCTGCCTGCAAACCCCCAACGGGCGAGGACCAACCAATCAGAACTTCAAGTGAAACCTGCAGAGCCTACCATCCGAGCCTGGGTCACCACTGCCTACAGGCGCTATAGGCAAAAATGTAAAAAAAAAAAAAAATATATAGAAGCCCACCGCAAGACCGCCTGGGGTTTAAAGGGAGAGAAGAAGAAAAGTGTTGGTGGCTGGGTGTTTCTCTGTGTTGGGCGATGAGGAGCAGCCTCCAGCGTTGTTGCCTCGCTCATTTGCATCCCGCTGTTATTGTTCCGGTGTAAGGGGGGGAGGAGGAGTGAAGGCAAAGGAGGGGAGGAGAGGGGGGGAGGTCACGTTCCTTTTTTGACTACGCACGACTACCACGACCCTTTAACCCATTTCCCGTCATGTGAGGTTATGATACTGATCAAAGGGGGGCCCACAGAGATACCTGTAGTGGACGCACATATTATATAGGGCCCCCCCTTTGATGGGTGTGGGTGGCGAGCGAAAAGCGAGCCTACTCAGCTGGGGGGTCCGGGGGGCGCTGTAAGCCCCCCCTGATTTATTTTTGCAGTTTTGATCAATTTTAGGTGCATTTGGGGGCTCATAGGGGCCTCATAGGGGCCTTATAATGGGCCTCATAGGGGGCCCCTTTGGGCATCATTGACAACATAAAGTAGCACTAGGGGGGTGGGTACTTGGTAACAATTAGTTTAGATAATTAAAATGTTGTCAATTGTTTGAGCATTAGATGGGGGAAAAATAGACGATGATTTGATCGTTAAACTGACCAGATGTTGTATATTTGTGAAGATTGTCATTAGTTGAAGTTGTCGGCGAAACCGAAGTAATTTTTCCG
>JACEEZ010012420.1:0-16844 GCA_016584305.1 Chionoecetes opilio | reverse complement strand
GGGGTTGGGGTTTGGGGGGGGGCCCTCCCGCGCGGAAAAATCAATGTTCGAAATGACATTTTCACGCTTAATATATCGACAGGGAAATGCTTACTACCGAGTGAGATTATGCAGGTAAAAGGAATACTTTATGAACAATAGTGTAATAAAGTTTGTCAATCGATGAGGAAAATTTCGAGGGAAAAAGAACAATTTAACTCCCCGTTTTTAAAACTCAAAGCTGAATTTAAAGCCTTCGCACTATTTTCCCAGGGGAAAAGTGCTTCTAGAACCTTCTGCGGATAAAAAACAGTATAATTTTAGCGTTATCGCGGACACGTACTGATGTCCTGGGCTTCCGGAAGGTCTTTACCTTGAATCCTCAAATTACCCTAAGAATTTAATGTTGTTGATTCATAGATTAACGTTGTTCTTGAGTCTCGTTGTCATTTTTTTTTATGAGAAAACAGATTCGCGAATTTAAACTGTCCGCAGAGATAACGGGGTTTGAGTTGGTTTTTACGGGGGGGGGGGGGGGGGAAGAACGAATGATGGAAAGAAAGGAAGGGGGGGAAGAAGAGAAAGAACATAAAGATCTGTTACAAGGAAATAAAACTCACCATCTACCCCACCTGTACATACATATGCTCACCGAGCCTAGAATGAAAAAAAAATTGTTCTTAAGACATTACACATATCAAATCCTGGCATTACACTCTGGTGGCGTTTAATACTTACATTTCTACATCCATGTTTTCCCGGGAAAGTTAAAGGGGCTATCTGGAGAGTCTGTGTCATTTTGTGTCTTCATTTGCTTTAAAATTATGGCTCTAAATGAACAAATTACAAAAATATCATCCGAGTGGCGCCCTATACTAAGATCGCCAAATTACTGTTTATGTTCAGAGTGTCCTCCCGCCGTCGTCGTCGCGCGAAAAAGAAAAGAAAAAAAAGAGTAGTGAAATTTGAAACCGTATAGCCCGGGGGTTTTCCCCCAAACCCCTTCAGCTCATCGACCCCCCTTTACCTTTACCTTTGATCCCTTTAAAGAATCTTGCCCGTTATCGGCGAATTTGAGGTGGGCCTCCACTCATTCCAGGTGTAGTATCCCCCCTTTTTCCTTGCCTCCAAAGACCACTGAAGGTAAAGTGTTGTCATGGGAGCTACTGTAGCCTGGCGTGGGTGGTTGGTCTGGGATGTCAGCCAGCCACTTGTCAAGGTGATGTTTGAAGGTGTCCGTGGTGACGCCCGTTAGGTCCCGAATGTGCCCTTGGGGCAAAAATTGAAGAGCCGTACACCATTTTTGGGAGAAGCTGTGGTGTATGAGAGTTTGGTAGTCCTTTAGAGGAGGCGCATGTACTCTGTGCATAGCACCAGCCTGCCTCTTCAAAGGATTTTGTTTTCCTCCATACCACTTTCGGAGCCAGACCCTCCAGGATTTTCCAGACATAGATTATGATGTACCTCTCTCGTCTGCGCTGCAGAGAGTAGAGCCCAGTCGGGTGCAGCCTTTCCCAGTAGTGAGGTGCTGGAGACCATATATTTTTGTTGGTATAGGTCCTTTGTGGTGCTTCCAGAGGGTGATGTCCTTTTTTTTGTAGGGTGACCACAGTTGGCAGCATACTCTAGCCTTGGTCTTACTAAAGATTTCCATAGCGTCAGCATGCAGGATTCCTCCCTTGTACGGAATGTTCTCAGGACCCACCCCTGTTAGCTGTCGCGCTGTCTGGGTGATGGTGGTGTAGTGTAGGGAGAAGTTCCATCGCTGCTCAGATACACTCCCCAGGTCTTTTGTGAAGTCTTTTTTGTATGGTTTGGTGTTGATACATATATTGATGGTGGTCTTTATAAAGGTATTTCTGCCATATCTCAGAACTTCAAATTTTTCAACGTTAAATTCCATATTGTTCTTTTCGGCCCACTCTATTATTGTATTGAGGTCCCACTGCAGTAGATCGGTGTCTGGGGATTTTTTTTTATTTTATGCCGTATACGGTTTTCGTCAGCAAATGAAGTAGCAGTGGAATATCTGAGATCTGTGCCCAATGTCTGATATCATGATCAGAAATAATAATAGGCCAACACAAATCCTTGGGGAACACCACTTATGATTTGACACTGTGATGACTGTTTACCATTTATGGTGACAACTTGGTGCCTGTTGGTGAGAAACTGGGGATCCATCCCCCTACTCCTGCCAGTTAGGGCAAAGGTTCTTGAGTTTGTGGAGGAGAATGCCATGATCTACCTTGTCAAAAGCCTTGGCAAAGTCTAGGTAGACTACATCAGCATTACCCTCCATCCTGAGTTGCTTCTAATATGCTTAATAGGGGTTTGTAGAAGCTCGGATAGGCAAGACCTGCCTCTTCTGAAGCCATGTTGTCCATCATTGAAGGCCCCTCTTTCTTCCAGGTGGTTCACCATCTTGGCCCTCAGTACCCCTTTCAAAGCTCTTGTTTGACGTGTGATGTGAGGACCACTGGTCTGTATCTGCTTGCCTGTCCTTTGCTTCCTCCTTTATGTATGGGTGTTATTGTCCCCAGCTTGAGTTCATGGGGGACGGAGCCAGTGAGAGGGATGTAGTCCACACATCCCTTTAGGGGTGTGGCCAGTTGTTCCCTACAATTTTTCAGAAACACAGTATGGTAACCATCTGGTCCTGCTGCTGCTTGCGGGTCTATGTTGCTTATGGCTTGGATTATGTCTTCCCTGGTTATCAAAATGTCGTGAGCAGAATGTCACACATTTCCTTTCGCTAAAGAAAGTACAAGGATCTGTTACCCGTTTCTGAGTATCAGGTTTACTAAACCTCTCTGATACTCTCCAGTCTGTAGCATTTCTGCCATTTCCTGTGGACCATCTTTAAGTTTTCCCCCTTCTCTTTCAGTAGAGGGGCCGTACTGTGCTGGTCGTTTTCTTCTTGGCGTAAGAGTAGAACAATTTTTGGGGTTGACTTTTACATTTTCCACGGCACTTGTTCTTCTTGTTCCTCTCCCGCCGTACGTGTGATTGAGCAAGTGCATCTTCCAGTAAGTGTAAGCTGACGTTGTATTGCGTTTTCCCGCCACAGCATAGGTTACTTTCTTTAATTTTCTTTGTAAGTTGGCCCTCTTTTTCCCTCAGTAAATTTGTCTGTCCCTGGTATTTGGTGTTTCCTTCCTGACGACCGCCTGAGGGGATGTGTTCCTTACAAATTTGCAGGCATTTGCTGGAGAGTACTTCGTACATCTCGTGGGCTTCCATTCCACTAAAAGATTTTTCCCATTTTATGGCATCTAGTTCTTTTCGGACTTTATCCATTTAATGTTTCTTCCATAAAAATTTAATGCATGGAAAGAGTCTATCCTGCCTGACGTTGTTGTGTTCTTGTGGGAATATTTCTGATGTTGGCCCTTGCATGGATGAGGTTATGGTCTGACATCACCATCTTCGCAATGTCATAGGATGGAGGTAGTCGTAGCTGTTGCTGATGATGAGGGCCAATATATTGTTCCCTCTTGTGGGCTTTCCCTTATTAGTTGGTGTAGAAAATACTTTCCCCCATAAGTGAGGTTAATTGTACCGTTGGCCCTTTCTTCTGGTGTACCACCTGCGATATTCATGGAGGAACAGCTAATGTGAGGCAGTTAAAGTCCCCCGTATTAAAAATACTGTAGATTCATTTGGAGGATCTCTAGAAAAGGGTTTCGGAGTTTGGTTGTGATTTCTTGAAAAGCGTTAACACTAGTATTAGGTTTGGGCCCGTAAAATGAAATTTTTGTTATCAGGTTAAGGTCTTTGATAAATATTGCCAGCATTTCTGTTGGGACCATTTGAGAAAGATACAAGTAAACCCCTACACTGGCTGCTACCTCTTTTTTTATGTACACTGCCACTCCTCTACGGCTTCTTCCTTCTCTATCCTGTCTGATGAAATGGTGTATTTTTCTATTTTCAAATTCTGCTCCAGGTGATCTTTTGTGAGGTGAGTTTCTGTGAAGGCCATAAAGAGAAAGTTTTCTGTCTCTGCTAACTCTTTAAACATTGGAACTTTGTCTGATTGCAGATTGGATAAAGGCCCCTGATATTTTCCCGTATAGAAAACTGGTTAGTGTTGGAGACTGTAGCCCCCTCTCCCGCCTCGTTTCCAGTCTGTCTATTCGTTCTACTAGACGGTTTTATTGTTGGGACTGAGGTTTTTTCCTCCATGTCCAGTAGTTTCTCCACCATGTGCTCTAAAAAATACCCTGGTCTACTTTTGTTGTACGCCAATGGTGGGGTTTATTTCTATTTATATGTGTGGTGGGGCCCCTTCATTTTTTCCTCCCTGAGGAGGGGGCCCTTTTGGGCCCTTTGACATCTTCCCTGTAGTGTTCAGGGGTGGAGCTTTTCTATGTGTATTGGTAAATTTTTCCCTCTGTCTTCCCTCTGATTTTTTTGCTTTGATCGGGGGTACGGGTTTTTGGTTTTTTTAGTTCCTTTTATGTGGGGGGTATTTGCATTCCCTACTTTGAAATTCCCTCTTTATGTATGTGACCTACTAAAGAGATGTAGTCACTGCTTTCCCCCCCGCGTACACCCAAGGTTTTTTTCATCCAGTCCATGTTTTATGAATGTAAAACAAGGTTTTGGGGGGGGTTTTACACTTTGCTCCTTGATCCATTTTGCACATATTTTTAAGGTAAAAACGCATATTTTTCCTTTCATCCCTCTTTTTGATGATGTTGCCCCGGGTGCTGTGGTTAACAAAATTTTTAAAATAAAATATTTTAATTCTAAACTTAACTCTTTTTTAATTCAAATTTAGAAACCCTACAAAATTTTCAAATTTTTTCATCACCCCCACCATTTAAAGAAAACAGTATATTTTAAAAAAAAAACCCCCGAAATACAACTTTTTTTATGTTTAAAATGAATTGGGGAAAATTATAGTATTACTTATAGGTAGTAGATATTTATAGTATAGTAGTATATAGTAGTAGTGCGTGCTGAGAATGTCCCTGACTACTGGCTGCCCACGATCAACGAGAGGGGGAATACGCTCGCTCGCTCAGTACGGAAAACGGACGGAATTTTTTCACGTAGGTACGATCTTTGGGACAGGGAGGGGAGGAGAGGAGGTGTGTAGGGGGGGTTGCTGGGGGGGGGGTACAGATCCGACTTGACGTCACAGACTAGCACCGGCCAAGTAAAACCATCTCTTGTCAGGGTGTACAAGAGGGGTTTTTGGTACCACTCGCAAACGTTGTTGGCACTGTTGCGTCTGAAACTTTTCCCCCACCTACCATTCATCGACCCCCTAGCCATTATTGACCACTTTTCGACCCCTGGCGATTCATCGACCCCTTGGATGGTCCCCCCCGACCCCCGGGGGTCTTTTGGGAACCCCTGGTATAGCCTATACTGGCAGTAAAAAACATAAAACAAAGCTGAAACAGGGTGATTTTACAGTCATGACTTGATCATTTTTATAGTACTTTCCCTGGGGGTAAGGGAAGACGCTTGTTCACAAACCCAGAAGTCCCGGGTTCGATCCCCGGGGGGGCGGAAACAGTTGGGCTGTTTCCTTAAAAAACCCCAGCCCCTTCCCCCAGCAGTGATTTGGTACCGGGTGTTAACCGGGGTTTGAATGGCCCTACCCATAACACGGCCGGTTTGTTTACATCGGTGCATTGGGGGGGAAAAGTCGGGGTCCCCGGGGGCGGGGGCCCTTAAGGGAAAACTACGGCGATGGAAGAATTTAGGTTATTTTGCGCAAAATTTGATTTTTCCGGTGCTATATTACTGTCTCTTTTTTCGCAAAACCCTAAAGAGAAGACCTGAGGAAAGGGCTGATGTGCAGAGGCTTCTAAACCAAGAAAAAGAGTCATAACGACCCGGGTAAAAAGGAAGCAACTGGTAGGTCGAATGGTCCCTACCCTGCTTATTTCTTAGTGTTTGTGTGTGCGGGTTGGAAGGCCTCTCATTCTCCTGTTCTTCTATGAGTTCTATCTTGTCTAGCTGTAGGCCATGCATTGTGGGTTCATTTGAGCTCTTTGTAAGGAGTTGCATCCCTAAAGTCATCATTGCCTGTTGTCATGGGTCCTTGCCCCCTGTCTAATCACTTTTTCCCCTTATAAACTAAAAACTTATATTTCACAAACAGTGAAAACCTACCAAAAAAAATTTGAAGGAGGTTTATTGGCCATTTTGCGGTATGGGGGTAATGCAAGTTAATGTTACTGTGGGCGGCCCGCTGCGGCCGCTTGAAAAACCCTATTTGTTGCGAACGCATGGCCCGGCGTTTTAGGGCGCCCCAAATTTTCCTCCATTTAAAAAATGGTGCATCATAAAAATACTTTTCACATCAAAAATTCAGCATCACTGCCCTACTATTTTGAGTCTTGAAGATTTCGAATCTATCATTACCTAAAGTAGAGAAAAATGGGTCCATTTAGGGTTTTCCCGGCACCCTTTGGGCTTGTATTATTTTCATTCTCAGCACGCAGGATGCATTCCCACACACTCTATCTGTATTCCCCGCACGCACAACCTGCCTGTAACTTGGTATACACTGCGAAATAACCCACCTGGCATCGAAACAAATCTTATTCCAATCATATTCCTACACTTAATACATTACTCTAAATACAAAAAATTCTTAATATTTTCCGAGTAATAAAAATCATAACCCAAATCATGTGCACTCCCCCCCCACCGTTTCCCCCCTTTCTCTATAACCTTTTCATTTTTTTTATTTTTGCCATATGCCATGTGACCTCTGATTCGGGCACATTTTTCCATTTTTTTTGGCATTAATAAATCAATAAATCAATCCAATATCACTCCCCGAAATATCAGCTTTCATTTTCCAAAAAATCTCTAAATTCGGGTTGTCCTTATCACTTCTTATTTTCCCACCTCATTTTCAGCCCCGCCATACGCATCCATTCTCCGTCTCTATAACCGTCTTCACACGCAAACGTACATCCACGGTAGTGATCTGTCTGCCGCGTTGTCGTCGGGGCTAATTAGAACGACGGTCCGGGATTAAAGTTTTTTTTACCTTTTCTTTTTGTTCTACCGGCACAACGATGTAAAAGTAACAATGAAATGTGCAAACAAAAAAAATTTTTATGGTTGGGTTGGGGTTATTTTTGGGGTTGGGTTTAGAACTTGATGGTTATTTAAATGGTTTGATTGGGTTATTATTTGATGCTTTAAAAAGGGGAGCGTTTTTTTTTTTCCCCTAAAAATGTTAAAAAATTATTTTAAAATTTGTCATCACTTATTCCTTACAAAAAACCTTGGGTTTGCACAGGAAAAAACTATCTCTTTTAGGGAAAGCTCACATATAAAAAAAAAAAAAAAACTCCTTGCAAATCTTGCAACTCAAACTAAATTTTTACCGGGGTCGACAGGCGTGACTCGACGAAAGTGGATTTACTTCCGCTCACGTGCTGTGTTGAGGGGGGACCAAACAAAAACTTTTAAAGTGTCTATTGGTCTTTAATTTTCCCGTCTTAAAGTGTCTTTTAGTTCTTTTAAACCAAGGGCCCAAAAAGGAAGGGGGCCCCCGCCCCGCGCCCACAAATTAATCCCTCTCCCTGTTCACGTTGGGTGGACGTGCTTGTGCCTTTTGTTGTGTGGCGCAGCGAGACGTCCTGCAGGTGGTGTGACGTGTCCGGGGGGCGCTGGGGTCGTTCAAGGGGGGCCGGGTGTTGCTGAAGAGGCTACCCCCGGGGCACTACCCTAGATAACCTATGTCCCATCCCACTTGCCACGCACTAATGTCGCCAGCACAATATATTTTGAAATTTTAGCATGCTACGACTTTTTTTGTACCCCCTGAGAGGCATGCCAAAGTTTTATATGTACTTCAACTACATGTCTTCAGTGGCATTAAATCTTTTAGTGATGCTAGAATTTGTAATATATTTGTGCCTGGGGACATTAGTGTAGGGCAATGACTGGCGACTATAGTTTATCTACGGGGTAGCAACGCAGGTGACTACATGGGCTAGTTAGGCCTGGCATTGGGGGGTTAGCCCCGAATGTTTTTGGGTTTTCCAAATACCTGTTTTTTTTTTTTTTTTGTTTTTTTTTTTTATTTTTCACAAAAATAAGATAAGCTCTACTGGGCAAAATAAAAAATTTTAGTAAAAAACTAGATATTTTTTAGATGTTACTTAGCGTTGCTGATGACACCTTTTTTTTCTAGCAGGACATGAAGAGGTGGAAAACAAAGGGGGATGAGGAGTGCATAAAAAAGGAACCCAAAAACCCCCTGAGAGGGGAAAAAAGGAAAAATCAAAGGAAAGACATACAATTAACAAAGGCATATTTTTAAAATGCATTTTTGTGTGTCCTTGCCCGTCCTTTTTGATGTAAAAATATTAAAAGTATTTATAAAGGCCTCTTCCATTTTGCGACTTTTTAAAAACCAGTTCAGGAAACCCAAAGTTCAGGGCCTTCCATTTGCGCACGAAAACCTGAGTCCGAGGCAAAGCGCGTAGTGAGTGGCAAAAACCCTGAACTTTCCCCTACTCAATTGAGAGGTGGGGTACTTGGGTAATTTTTCATTCATAACAACAATGGTCTCCTTGGGGCCCCATTTCTCTTTTCGTGGGGGGGGGTTTTTCCGATGCACGGTCGGAGAGGGTGTCAGAGGGCATAAAAAAGGCATACATGGGTGGGGGCCCTGCGGTTCCCGCGATCTTAAACTTGATAATCCCTTCACTGCACTCTGAGTTATATCTCCGTTTTTCTCTCTCTCTCGTTATCTCTCGTTATCTCTCTCTCTCTCGTTATCCTCTCTCTTTTCTCGTCGTTATCTCTCTTATCTCTCGTTATTTTCTCTTTTCTCCTCCCTTTTTTCCTCTCGTTATCTCTCCCCTCTTTATCCCCTCTTTTTCTTTTCCTTTCTCTTTTTTTTTCTCTTTTTTCTCTCGAATATTTTCTCTTCTCCTTTTTCTCTCTCTCTCTTTTTTCTCTCTCCCCCCCTTCGAAAGAAACATCAAACTTGCCCCAGCCACGGAGCCTGTGGGCGCCCCCTTGGCCTCATCCTGGGATTGTTTCTTACAGATACAACGATGGGGAAGGATCGGTTCAGGGTAGCTTGCACATGCCCATATAGGCCGAAGTTGGCGCTGCGGACTATGCAGGAATAGGCTAAAATTCAGTCTCACGTGCAATCGCTGATTTGGACACGTATCATACCAGCGATACCAATGATTCTGCGAAGACACTTATTACCAAAGGCATGATTCGTTCTATTCCAAGTCACTATTTAGTGTCCATGCTCACAACCATAGAGTAAGACAGGGATCACAAGCGACTTGAAGAATCCGGATCTTTGTCCTCCTGCACAGGTACCGACAACGCCAATACTCCCGGCTTGGCGAGTCCAGCACACCGTGGGCTATGCCAATCCGCCGTACGGCTTCTTGGACGGTGACCGCCGTCATTATGGATGCGCTTACCAAGTAGTAAAACTTTCCAAGACCTCAATGCCCTCGCCACACGCATGATGAACAGACTGTACTGCTTCATCTAGTAAGTCTCCCAAACAACCTGGACCTTGGTCTTGAATCCAGGAGACCTCAAGTCCCCAAAGCCATCCTCGTCAGCGCCTCGAGAGCATCACCAGGCCTCAGCGACTCAGCAAATTTACTGCATCATCGCAAAACAAGATTCAGTGATTCTTGGTGTTGCCGGACGGATGCTCCACAATCACATTTGATCTACACCTTGTCCAATACCCAGTCCATACAAGCGTTGAAAAGTGTATGGGGCAAGGACGCACTTGCCTTCACTCCTGTATCACAGGAAAGAAGCTGGATACACTGCCTCACACTTCCACCAGCACTCTCAGTCCCAGAATACAGACCAGGTTGTTCAAACCAAAGTCCTTGCCAGGAATCCCTCAAGTCGCAGAAGATCCCAGAGTGACTCACGATGCACTTGAGTCAAACGCCTTCTTGAGATCAACATAGGCTGAAGCATCCCCTGTCGAAAACTCACGTCGCGGTTCCACCATGGACACGAAGCGCTAGGATACGTCCGTTGTCTTGACTTACCAGGCGTCGTGAACCCAGACTAGCGTGAGGTCTCTGATGCTTCACCAGAGGACTGCGAATTCGTGCCAGAATATGGGCAAGAACCTTGGCCTGGTAACGCTGGAGCAGTGTAATACCGCGGTAATTGTTGCAGTCCTGACGGTCCCTTTCCCTTTCCAGATAGGGACGACCAGCCCCCCTTTCCAGTAGGAGGAATGGTACCTGATTGCCACACGGCAGTCAGCGGAAGCATGCCAACCCCGCGGTATCATGCGTAACCCCAGCTTTGAGGAGTCTCAGCACTGATATTAACAAACACCAGCTGCCTTTCCACCCCTCACTTTTGCTAACAGCCTCTCTGACTTCGTCAAGAGAGGGTGCGGTTTCGTCAATGGAGGTCGGCCATCCACTGCCTGTAATCCTAGTGGTTTCCAGTGTCTTTCAGTTGAAAAATCCAGCGTTTATAGTGTCTATTAATCCAAGGCCAAGAAAGGAAGGTCAGCCAAACTGCGCCCATAAGTTAATCCCTCTCCCTGTTCACGTTGGTGGGAGTGCTGGTTGCCCTTATGTGTGTGTGTGGCGCAGCGAGACGTCCGCAGGTGGGTGTGCGTGTGGACGGGGTGGCGCTGAGGGTGTTCAAGGGTGCCGGGTGTTGTGAGAGGCTACCGCCGTGGACACTACCTAGATTAACACTATAGTCGCCAGTCACTTGCCACTGCACTAATGTCGCCAGGCACAATATATTATGAATTTTGATCACTACAGAACTTTATGGCCACTGAAGAGGCAGCACAGAAGTTTGAATGTACATCACATACAATGTCTTCAGTGGCATGTAAATTCGTCGTGATGCTAGAATTGTAAATATATTGTGCCTGGTGACATTAGTGTAGTGGCAGTGACTGGCGACTATAGTGTATATACGGTAGTAGCAACGCAGGTAGTACTAGGCCTGGTATTGGGGGCTGTAGCACCGATGTTTTATGGTCTCAATAATACCTTTTTTTTTCTCTTTTTTTTTTTATCCCACAAAAATAAGATAAGTCTGACTGGGCCAACATAACATTATAGTAAAAAAAAAACAAGTATTTGGTTAGAGTTACGTTAGCGTAGCTGGGACATCTTTTTCTGAGCAGGACATGAGAGAGGTGGAGAGAACAGAGGAGATGGGGTTGCCATGACAGAGGAGACACCAAAAGACCTTTTGGAGAGGTGAAGAAGAGAATATCAGATGGGACAAGACACACCGTTAACAGAAGTGCATTTTTTTTCAAAGTGCATTTTTGTGTGGCCTTGGCCAGTCCTTTGTGATGTAAAAAAATATATAAAAAGTATTTATAAGACCGATGTCGTCAGATTTCAGTACTGAACAAAGCAGTGGGAATATACAATCTATATGACAGCTTCACACGCCAAGCTCTCTTTTTCTATAGGGTTTTACTCCTACTGATGAAAATAAAAATAATAAAGAAGTTGAACCCCAACTCAGATTGTCTAATTTTATTTTAATTTCATGTTCGAAAGTTATCCTCAGCAAATTACCGGAGCTTTTTTGGTCAGAGCACAGTGTCTCACATCTATATTTTTCATTATAACTATAAATAAAGTGAAAATTATCTGTGAAAAATTTTTAAGATCTATTGGCTGGGTTAAGCCTCCAATGGTTTCAAGATCCTGGAATACGCCCCTGCCCTGATGGTTATGATAGGATTACAATACCTTATTAATGAGTTCCTTTGTTGTCTTTCTCTCTATAAGTAGTGGTACTACATTATGGTTTAAGTGTTTACTTGACGAGCCAATGGAATACTTTGTGTCTATACCAAACATCACCAACCTTTGCTTTGACTTATCTTATTACTCCATCGGTAGCCGGTCATTTCGCCCACAGCCCATTTCGCCACACCATGGAGTCATTCGCCCACATGTCAATTCCACCCACACTATGGAGTCATTTCGCACACCACTATGGAGTCTAGGAGATAGGATGGTAGGTTATATTGTTAGTGTGTCGAAAACCCCCCAACCCCCCGCTTTTTTTAGGAGGTTTAGGGTAGATTTGTTTAGGTTAGGTTAGGGGAGGTTAGATTAGATTTGGGTTAGTTAGGTTAGATTAGGTTAGGTAGGTAGATTTGGTTAGGTTAGCATAGGTTAGATTTGGTTTAGGTTAGGTTAGATTAGGTAGATTTGGTTAGGTTTAGGTTATGGTGGGTCAAGGCCCCTGCTAGGGTAGGTAATTTTGGTTAGGTTAGGTTATTTTGGTTAGGCAATTTCTCTAGATATAAAAGGAAATACCCTAGATCTAGGGAATTTTACCCCCCCTACACACAACTCTTAATTACGTGGTTCCGACGCATAATTTTGTTTCCCACCCGAAACGAAAACTCCGCATTTCCAGAGGTCCCCAAACTTTGTTTTGGCAAGTGGGAGAGTATGGGCAAACATTAGGAAATTTACCGTCATTTTCACCCAAGGTTAATGGGTGGTTCATCCATTTCTGCCAGAGGAAGATATAGTTAATGACTCCGTGGACAGGATCGTGTGGGCGAATTGACTTTAGAGTGGGCGAATGAACTCTACATGTGGGCGACGAAATGTCTTGTGGGCGAATTGACGTGTGGGCGACATGACCGGTAACCACCCATCAAAAACAAGTTGCATAACCGCCGTGTGGAGGACATTTACCCATACTTGCCTCATGGTACCTAGTCCTGGCTTCCCTACCGATATTTTCATCCTACCAAATCGGGAAAACTCGTCGACGGTTATGGTTAGGTTAGATTTTGCTTTGATTTCTTTATACTCCATCCATAAACAAGTTGCATAACCCCACGGTGACATTACCAAACATCCCTTGCCTCATGGTACAGGGATACTTCTCCGTCTACCGAAATGTCGTCCCCCACAAATCGGGGGAAAACTCGCCGACGGTAATGGTAGGTTAGGTTACCGTTAGGTACCTAAGCTGGTTACTAAGCTGTGGTAAATGTGGTTATAATTCCGGGCTGTGATTAGCTAGATTGGCAATGTTGTTACCAGGTTGGTATATTGATGCATTGAGTCCACATGCTACTCCACAGTGATGAGGCCAAACCTATATGGTAAATAAAATTCATAATGGAAGAGTACAAAAAATCACAAATGCAAGGTTAGTGAGGAGCCAAGGCAGATTTAGAACTGAGGACAGTTGTGTAGATCAGAATGATCTTAGAATGCTAAAAATTAAGGGACAATGTTAGCAAAATACAAGACGATGTTATGGCATTCATGGATTTAGAGAAAGAATAGAGAACTATCCAGGGAGAAAACCGAAACTCACTTTGGTGGCCGAAACTATTTTTTCTGGGTGTTATGTGTTTTGAAGAATCGCCTAACCGTTTTCTGTCGCAATTTTTTTTTTTTTTTTTTTTTTTTTTGCAAAAATGACAAAGAAAAAAGTGAACCTAAACCTAACCTCCTTTACCTATACCTAATCTAATCTAACCCATAACATAATCTGATACCTAACCTAACTTTTACTAACTAAAAAAAAAAAAAAAAAAAAAAAAAAACCTTTACCTAAAAAAATATATATAATAATAAAAAATTTAAAAAAATTGCCGACAGGACACGGTTAGCAGATCATTCAAAACACATAAAAAAACACACCAGGAAAAAAATAGTTTCGTCCACCAAAGTGGTTCGGTGTTCATCTGGACTACTAACCAAAGCAAGAGTAGAGGGAAGAATGTGGATGGTATTGAAGGGTTAAAAGAGTGTGTATGGAGTTGATTATGTATGTATAAACTAATAAGCTGTTTACCTGTGATTATGGAATACCTAACCTAACACTGACCTTTAACGAAACCCGTAACCTAACTAACCATTACGTCGGCGAGTTTTCACGATTTGTGTAGGACGAGAATTTCGGCAGGACGAGAGTACCAGGTACCATGAGGCAAGGATGGATAATGTCCCTGTGGTTATGAAACTGTTTATGGATGGAGTGAATAAGATAAATCAAAGCAAAATCTCACCTAACCATTACCGTCGGCGAGTTTTCCGATTGTGTAGGGATAAAAAATATCGGTAGACGACAGTACCAGGTACCATGGAGGCAAGGAGGGGAATGTCACAGTGGTTATGCAACTTGTTATGGTGGATTAATAAGATAAATTTAAAGCAAAAGGTTGGTGATGGTGGTGTAGACTCAAGGAGTATCATTGGCTCGTCAAGTAACACTTAAACTTAATGTTACCACTACTTATTATGAGGAAAAGGCAACATAAAGGAACTCAATTAATAAGGTATTTTAATACTATCATAACATGAATATGTAAACCTACAAAGATAAGACTACGACGATGAAAAAAAATTCGAGTTGTTTTGGGCGAATTGATATCAAGGTGCTATATTTCCGTGCTCACTGACCACATCAGAGAAGACTAAGGTGATGGTTGATGTGCAAAGGGCTCTAAACCAGGAAAAAACAGTCACAGCAGAGTCCTCATTAAGAAGTAAGCAAGTGTAGGGACACATTACGTACCAAACAGTTGCTACCTTTTTGGACGAGGCTCTGTTATGACTTGTTTCTTGGTTTAGAAGCCTCTGCACAGTGTCAGCCATTACCCAGGTCTTCTCTATAGTGGTTGTCAGCGAGAACAGAGCCACAGGGAATATCCACATGGAATATCAAATTTCGCGCCCCAAAATAACTCGAAATTCTTCCATCGCCGTAGTTTTTCCCTACGAGGTTCCATCCGCGGCGGACCCCCGACTCTCCCCACAATCACCGATGTAAACAACGTGACGTAGTTTATGTTGGGGCCATTCTCGCAACCCACTTTTTTTTTTCTTCCACATTCTCGCTGATAGGCTGCTAAAAAAAGAAGAAAAAAAAGTGATCGGTCATCCTTCCATTAATTGGGGCTTAAAGTGCCCCTGGTCGACCCGGTTCCAAACTTGCCATATGATGGGATTGGGGCAATGGGGGCGGCACCTATCGCGGACACACAGACAGACAGACAGGACAGACCCCACACACTATGGCTATATTATTATAGATATGTATATTTTATTATATATATAGATATAATTAAGTGTATTATAAATATATTATATATATATAGTATATATATATATATTTTATAATATATAAAAATAATATGTATATATATATTTTATATATATATTATCTATATATAATATTATATATATATATATATTAATATATATATATATGATATATATATATATATAATATATAGATATTATATTATATATATATATATATTATATATATATATATTTAAATATATATATATATATATATATATATATATTTTATATAATTATTATATATATATATATATAATATTATATATATATTATATATATATATAAAATATATAATTTATATATTATATATTTATATATATAATATTTATATATGTATTTATATATTATATATATATATATATATATATATATATAATAATATTTAATATAATATTTATATATATATATAATATTTATATATTAATATATATATATATTATTTATATATTATATATAGTATATATATATTTTAAATTATAATATATATATATATATATATATTTTTATATATATATATATATATATAGATTAAAATATAATGTTTTATGTATATTTTAATATAATATATTATATATATATATATAATTAATGTATATATATATATATAATTAAAATATATATAGATATATATATATATGTAAATGTATATGAAATATATATATATATAGATATATATATATATATATAATGTAAATTTTATATATGTTATATATATATATATAATATATATATATATATATATTATATATATATATATATATATAAAATAAATGTATAAAATTATATATATGTATATATATGTATATGTATTATATATGTATATATATATATAGATATATAAATATATATATATATAATATATATATATAAAAATATATTATATATATATATATATATTATTGACGGCTTTGAAGTATGAAAACCCTATTTTTGGGTCCCTGACAGAGCTAGTGCACTAAGCTATATGATAGGAAAGATCGCCCCCCAGGGCAAACCCTGGGTATTACAGGCAACCAATACCGACATTTTGGTTAGGTAACCAGGCTACACCCTAGAAGAACTGAAAGAAAAAGAAAACATACGTCTGGCAACGCCGTGCCATCCTGACCGAGGCCGGCTGCCGGTGTAGCGGTTGGGAGGTTTGGGTTTATCCAGAAGGTTGTGTTTTCGGGGTGCCATGTAGCGCGTCAGAGGGACGATGATTACTTCTCATTTCATCC
This sequence comes from Chionoecetes opilio, assembly GCA_016584305.1. NCBI lineage: Eukaryota > Metazoa > Arthropoda > Malacostraca > Decapoda > Majidae > Chionoecetes > Chionoecetes opilio. The sequence goes on along the minus strand of JACEEZ010012420.1, from coordinate 532 downwards.
CGCCGCGCGGAGAGGCAACAGCTTGCTCCGGCTCCTGCCTCACCCCAGCCGAAACCCCACGGCCCGGGGATTCCGTGGCGGATTAATTCGCCGTAGGATATTCTGGGTGGATTTAACCACTATCTTCATCATTTATACATTTTTTCTCATCTTCACTGTCTTTCTTAAGTATATCTTTTGCGTCTTATTACCCAGTAATGTGAATATATATAAGCACCCCTCGATGAGAGACGAATCTTCTTGTAAATCAAGGAAGCGTAGCTTTGCTTGTTACTCAATCACGGGAAAGCGAGACACAGCTGAGGCCGGCCTCTTCAACTGCCTGTTGTTCTTCGTCAGGTGGCAGCCTGTCCCTCCACAATATCGGTGTAATGCATCTCACCATGTAGCGACATGATTTGTTCTCCGTCAGGAAGCAAGCCTAGCTGCCATTCCTCAGTCAAGAGGCAGCTCGGCATATCTCACCATGTAGCGACCTCATTTTGTTCTCATTATTTTTACATTATTTTCATTTCTTTACTTCTTTTCTACT
>JACEEZ010012418.1:62500-65844 GCA_016584305.1 Chionoecetes opilio | reverse complement strand
CGCCGACTGAGTTTCGACTGGGGATGTTTGCAGAATATGTCATCTCAAGAAGGCGTTTGACTCAGTGCATCGTGAGGCACTCTGGTATCTCCTGGATCTGGGATCTCACGGCTTTGCGTGATTCCTGCAAAGACTGTTGGTCTGCTGACTGACCTGTACTATGGGACTGAGAGTGCTTTTAACTGTGGGGAAGGTGTATCACTTTTTTTTCTTGTGAATACATGAGTCAGGCAAGAGTGCGTCCCTACACCATCATTTTTCAACACTTGCATGGACTGGGTATTGGGCAGAGTTGCGGACGAAATTGATTGTGGAGAACCCCTCGACAATACCAAGATCACTGATCTTGTTTTTGCCGATGATGCAGTAATCTTGGCTGAGTCGCTGGAGGTTATGGTGATGGCTCTAGAGAAGCTGCACGAGGAAGCAAAGCTTTTGGGATTTGCGATATCCTGGGCCAAGACCAAGGTGCAACTGTTTGGAGGCATACTATAAAAAAAAAGTACAGACTGTTCATGCGTTCGGCGAGGACATTGAGATCTTAGAAAATTGCACATACATTGGTAGCGCAGTTCAGAATGACGACGGGTCACGTCAATATGTTTTACGGTGGATTGGCATAGCCCACGGTGATATGGACTCGCTCACACAAGTATTTGGCATTGTCGGTATCTCTGTAGAAAAGCAAAGATCAGGTTCTTCAAGTGGTTTGGGAACACTGTCTTACTTTATTGGTGTGAGATATGGACACTAAATAGCGACCTTAGCAGGCGGAACAATGCCTTTGGTAATGGATGTCTTCGCAGAACCTTAGGGTATTGCTGGGATGACTACGTGTCAAATCAACGATTGCACCGTGAAACTGAATCGTTGCCTATTAACTGCATAGTATGTCAGCGCCAACTTTGGCTATATGGGCATGTGGCGTGCTGCCCTGAAACTCTATCATTCCCACTGGGTTGTATCTGTAAGAGATAATCCGGCGTGGGGGAGGCCATGGGGACGCTCACAAGGCTCGTGGCTGGGGCAAGTTGATGTTTCGTATCGAGAGTTGCTTGGTATGGGAAGGAAGCCTGCACGGGGACTCGCACGTGGTGACCCCGGGTGAGGCGTCGTAGGGTGGGTGAAGTGACGCGCCCCAAAAGCATAATTATGCCAATTGATTGATTGATGTGTTCATTAGTGTGTTTTTCCAAGCTTATGTCGATTGATTGGTCACGTATATGTATGTACATATTTGGAGAACTAGGACGGGTGTGTGCGACTCTATCTGTGGGCCACCACCTTTACCTGCTGGTGTTTCTCTCTCTCTCTCTCCCTCTCTCTCTGTCTTTCTTTCTTCTCTCTCTCTCTCTCTCTCTCTCTTCTCCCCTCTCTTCTCTCTCTCTCTCTCTCTCTCTCTCTCTCTCTCCTCTCTTCTCTCTCTCTCTCTCTCTCTCTCTCTCTCTTCTTCTATCTGTCTGTCTCTCTCTGTCACCATGATCCTTGATCCCTTGATCAATAATAAGTTTTTTTCGCGTGTTAAGGAGGAAACAAAAAAATAAGATGCAAAAGAGTGGAAGTGAGAGAGGAAAAAGGGGGAGTGGGAGGACTCCATTAACACATCTAGCAAAAACGACAAGAAACTGTTGAACATGGTGTCTTATGTTTAGTTTGGCTGCTTACAGATATGGACTGGTAGGGGCTGCCCTGCCTTCTTTGTGTCCCTCTCTCTTACTTGTTAATTGCCTTATTCCTCTCCGACCTATATACCTCTTCCCACTCCTTCCCTTCGTACATCCCTAGAGTACCGTTTTCCTTTCATCAACTGGTACTTAATCTCCTTCCCTTCATCTGTATCGTTTCCTCTCTCAAACCTTCCTTGTTTATCTAAAGTCAGCATTTTCCCTTCATATTCCTTTTATCTTTCCTCATTTTCATGTTATATTTACCTGTTGTTCTCTTTTGCACCCATGGCATTCTTTTTGATCTCCATCCTTCAATCTGTTCTTTACATAGTAATACCTTCATCTTTCTTTCTACTTTCTTCATACCTATCTTCTTTCATTCCTCTGGTCCTTTTTAATCTCATTCCTATGTCCTACTTTTTTTGCATCTGTGCTATCACATTGTTTTTGTCCCGTGATATCACATTGACATGGGTACAACTTTGACGGAATCAGGCAATTATGAAAGTAAGAAAAATGTACGTTGGTACGTAAATGTGTGCGATTGACTGACTGGCTGATTGACCGACTAACTGCCCGACTTTCTGACTGACTGACTGACTTTATAATGGTCTGACTGACTGTCTGACTTACTTATTGTCTGACTGACTGACTGACTGACTGACTGACTGACTGACTGACGGGACTGATTGATTAACTGACTGACTGACTGACTGATAGACTGACTGACTGACTGATTGACGTAATGAATTAATAAATATATAAATAATTAATTAATTAACATGTAAACAAAATAATATTAATATAAAGGAATTATATAAACAATCCATTGACATTGGCCGGACTCAGGTGTAGAGCCATCGGGCCCATGTCCAACCCCCTAAATGAAAAAAATAGTGTAGTCTGTTTCCCCAATAATGTGCTTTTTCCTGAAATAGTTAGTGCACGTAAATACATATATTTTGTAATCCTGATGCACTGGTTAGTTGTTGTAGCCAATTATATATTAATATTTGTGAGAAAAAAAATATACTAAAACTATAATAGACGATTTATTACAGTATGGAATATCATATATACTAGATAATTTTCTACCAGCCCCCCACTTAAAACTTTCCCAGGCTATCTGGTGACGTGGTTTATACAAAACCTTTTCCGCAGATTTCCCGCTGTCTAGTTTATAAAAGGAAAAAAAAACTGCCAAATTAGGATATCATAACAATATTTGGATATGTGAAAAAAAGAAAATCATGAAAATACATCGGCAACCAAAAAAAATATAATTTGGATCAAAACACAACTCAGACACTACTAAAGACGACATTACGACAATACTATGACATTAAGTGATTATGGAGAAATACGAAGCTCTAAGTTTGGAACGTTCCAGTATCAATAAAGATATGGGGTAAAAGTACATACGATGATAAAAAAGGAATGAAAGAGGACATTGAGTAATTAGGGCATAAGTAAAAAAGATACATCACATGAAGACACGCACACGCACACACACATACATACACAAAGTCACAACGCACACACACTTGTATGCATGGTCAAGGGGCTTAGATCGCGTGTCAGGCCATTTTATTGTCGCGCATTCGATGTCACTCCCAGGTATTTTCATTGGCAAACGTAAGCGGATACTCTTTCCCCTAAGCAAGGGGATGGGCTGTT